>JAJIBD010028383.1:0-19645 GCA_021461705.1 Cryptotis parvus
AAACAGAATACTAGCAAATAGAATCCAAAGAGTCATCAAAAGATTATACACCATGACCAAGTGGGATTCATCCGGGAATGCAAGGATGGTTCAACATCTGCAAGTCAATCAACAGAATACATTATATCAACAAAAAGAAAAATAAAAACCATATGATCATATCAATAGATGCTGAGAAGGCATTTGACAAGATTCAACACCCGTTCATGATGAAAGCTCTCCGTAAAATGGGGATTGAAGGAACCTTCCTCAAGATAAACCAGGCCATCTACTACAAGCCCACAGTGAGCATCATTCTCAATGGGGGAAAAACTGAAAGCCTTCCCTTAAGATCAGGGACAAGACAAGGCTGCCCACTCTCACCACTTCTATTCAATACAGTACTGGAAGTACTTGCCATAGCAATCAGGGAAGAAAAAGACATTAAGGGCATCCAGATAGGAAGGGAAGAAGCCAAGTTATCACTATTTGCAGATGACATGATATTATACCTGGAAAACCCGAACTCTCTACCAAGAGGCTCCTAGAAATAATACATTCCTATAGCAGAGTAGCAGGGTACAAAATCAATACCCAAAAGTCAATGGCCTTCCTACATGCAAACAGTGAAAGAGAAGAAAGGGACATTAAAGAAACTATCCCATTCACAATTGCACCGCAGAAAATCAAATACCTAGGAATCAGTTTGACAAAGAATGTAAAGGATCTCTACAAAGAAAACTACAAAACGTTACTTCAGGAAATAAAAGAAGACCTGAGGAAATGGAGACATATTCCCTGCTCATGGATCGGAAGGATTAACATTATCAAAATGGTAATACTCCCTAGAGATTTATACAGATTCAATGCGGTCCCTATAAAGATACCCATGATGTTCTTCAAAGAAATTGAACAAACACTCCCTGAAATTTGTATGGAATAATAAAACTCCATGAATAGCTAAAAGCAATCCTTGGGAAAAGAAATGGGAGGTATCAATTTCCCCAACCTCAAGCTCTACTACAGAGCAGTTGTAATTAAGACAGTGTGGTATTGGTATAGAGACAGACCTGTAGACCTATGGAATAGAACTGAGTATCCTGAAACACATTCTCAAATATACAACCACTTAATCTTCGATAAAGGAGCAAAAAAATATTAAGTGGAGCAAAGAAAGCCTCTTCAACAAATGGTGCTGGGAAAACTGGGCAGCTACATGTAAAAAATGAACTTAGACCTCCTTCTAACGCCATGCACAAAAGTCAGATCAAAATGGATTCTAGATCTCAACATCAGACATGAATCTATAAGGTACATCAAAGAAAACATAGGAGAAATGCTCTACGACATCGAAACTAAAAGTATCTTTAAAGACGACACACCACTGATCAAGCAAATGGAAGCAAAGATAAACAAATGGGATTATATAAAACTAAAAGCTTCTGCACCTCAAAAGAAACGGTGACCAAGATACAAAGACAATCCACAGAGTGGGAAAGGATATTCACCCAATACCCATCTGACAAGGGGTTAATATCCAGGATATATCAGGCACTGGTAGCACTCCACAAGAAAAAACAGCCAACCCCATCAAAAAATGGGGGAGAAGAAATGAACAGAAGCTTCCAAAAAAGAAGAAATTCGAATGGCCAAAAAGGCATATGAAAAAGTGTTCTTCATCTTTAATCATCAGGGAGATGCAAATCAAAACAACAATGAGGTACCATCTCACACCACAGAGACTGGCACACATCCAAAACAGCAAGAACAACCGGTGCTGGCGTGGATGTGGGGAAAAAGGGACTCTGATCCACTGTTGGTGGGAGTGCCGACTGGTCCAGCCCTTTTGGAAAACAATATGGGCATTCCTCCGAAAACGAGATATTGAGCTCCCATTTGATCCAGCAATAGCACTCCTGGGAATATACCCGAGAGACCGGAAAACACATAGCAGAAACACTATCTGTACTTCTTTATTCATCTCTGCGCTATTCACTATAGCTAGAATCTGGAAACAACCTAAACGCCCGAGAACAGAGGACTGGCTAAAGAAACTGTGGTTCATCTACACTATGGAATACTATGCGGCTGTCAGAAAGGGATGAAATTATGAAATTTACCTGCAAATGGATGGACATGGAGTCTATCATGCTGAGTGAAATTAGTCAGAAGGAAAAGGACAGCTATAGAATGACTGCATTCATTAATAGGATATAAATAGATACCAGTGTTTTACTAAGTGTGGGAAATGGTAATGGCAAATTAAAACTCACCATTGAATATACACAAAGAGACTTAAGTGATAAACTCTAAATATCTGCAGGGCTAGCCACAATGTGTAAAATAAGAGGGAGAGAGATGCAGAGACAGAGAGACAGAGAGAGAAAGAGAGGAAACTGGGGTACCTGCTATTAAGGCAGCATGGGGGGTGGGCAGGAGGGGGTGGGGTACATTGGTGGTGAAAATGGGGCACTGGTGGAGGGATGGGTGCTGGTATACTGTATTACCAAGAACCAATTATGAACACCTTTGTAATTGTATGTTTCACGGTGGTATAATAAAATAAATTTTTTTAAAAAAAGAAAAAATTCCTTTGTATTCTTAAAAAAACAAACAAAAAGTCACAACCAAGATCTGGTTGATGGCAGTTTTCAATAATTACTTTTTAGGGCCATAGCGACAGTACAGAGGGTAGGGCGCTTGCCTTGCAGGAGGCTGACGCCAGATTTGATCCTACTACCCTACCTGGTCCGGAGTGCAGAGGCTCAGGAGTGAGCCCTCAGCACCTCCAGGTGTGGGTGAGAGAGGTGGGGGGAAGGGGGAGAAGGGAGGGGAGAGAGAGGGGAGAGGGGGAGGAAGAGGGGGGGAGGGGAGGGGAGAGAGAAGAAATTATAGTGTATATGATGTATTCAGCATGGTCTCTCATGACCCATAAACCAGAAACACATTGAATCCCAAGTCCATGAAGTATAAGTCCACAGGGCATACCACAAGCATGATTCCAGGGAAGGGCAGTGGCCCAGTGGCACCATGTTCCACAAATGACAGCACAATCCCCCGTTTACTGTGTTTGATTCATGCCTCCCCTCTTGGAATGGTTGTCAAGTGAGAAAGGAAATTCTAACCAGTGATGATAATATTAACATTCTCAAAGATGGAGCCGAAAGTGACCAAGGTTGTAGACTGTGTTCCTGAGCTGTGTGGGTTGATCTGTCGTGGACCGGCTCTCGGAGAGCCTCAGACCGAGGGAGAACAAGGGCGAAGGTTCAAGAGGGACCCAGGATTCGGCGATGACAGACAGACACAAACACACTCAGGTGGTGGTTTGAATCTGCTGCAATTTTACTAAGGGCTTCATAGGGTTTATATATCATAACACAATAAAGAAACTGGGTAGGGCATACACGATGAAACAAAGCGAATACATGCTTGGCAGGGCATACACAATGAAACAAAAAGTGAATACATAACATAATGAAACAAAAAATGAATATATGATACCGCAACTACTTGAGCCATTTGGTTAAAATTAAACAAGGTTTCTTTATCTTATGTCTCGCCTGAAGAACCACAGGCTTCGCAAGTCCAGAGGTCACTTTAACTTCATTTAGACAATCATAATGTTTTTAGTACATCATATCCAAGGTTTTGTGTATTGTGTAGCTGGTAACATATTATCCAGCATTTTCTTTCTTTAACAAGCACCAAGGCTTTCTATACCGCATTAATTTTTCTGTAAATGGCAAATCATGAAATTCCCTGCATTTCCTATAACTAACCTATCTTCTTCCAATATCATCATATTTCCCTTCATATGGTAATGGTTCTAGATATTTATTAGCAGTTTTTGAACTCTGTGATTTCCCTATCAACTTTCTGTTTCTGGTTTTCTCATTCCCTCCTGTTTACTAGACTTTACTTCCATAATTGACTCTTTGATCTCCAGCTGGTTCATAAAAACACCTATACTGGTAAATGTATAATTCATAAAGGAATACACAGCTTGAATTCCTGGAGGCACTTCATTGCTTCTGATTACTGATGTTCATTTGATTCCCAGAAACACCAAGGGACACAAATTATTAGGCAAGGATAGAAGGTTAACAATAACATAGAGAGGACGAAGAACGTTCCAAGCCGTCGGGAGGACAGAGTCAGGGATTGGGCAGTACCGGAGATATTAGTCTCGCTGACTGCCCGGGAACCGCCGGAGGCAACGCTCCGAGGAGCTCAGACCGACCTTCCTGTTGTGACTGTTGAGGCGACACCACTGTGGATGTGGCATTGATCCTTGCTGGTGTTAAATGAACAGTACTCCTGCCTGTTTAATACCACATCTGTGTGTGTACGTGTGCGTGTGTGTGTGTGTGTGTGTGTCCTGGCATATAGCCACCAGTCTTCCTATAGTCTTGCCCCGACTGAACAAGGTGTGTGAGAATGAGAGCAAGGAGGACAACATGATTCTAGCAGAGACGTTGGAACAGTGGACACTATGGTCCTTGTGGGATTAGGGAGGAAAGACACTGCTTGACAGTTTGATTTTTATTTATTTGGAGGGGGATCAATTTTTTTTCCACCAGAAATAGTACAGATGCAAAAAAGTTTGATGTAGGAATCTGCTCCCCAACTCATCCTCCATGACTGAACGCACGCTGACAGTTTGATTTTTTAAGTTGTATAGCTAAGTAGTACTATAATAAAAAAAAATGTTTGGGGCTAGAACGAATGTACAGCGGGTAGGGTGCTTATACTTGCACAAGCCAACCTGAGTTTGAGCCCCAGCACCACATACACCCGCATGGCAGAGCCTGGCAAGCTACCCGTGTTGTATTTGATATGCCAAATACCAGTAACAATTATAGACCTCATTCCTATGACCTGATGGAATGGTTTGAGGCTCTTCATGTTCCTGGAGCGAGCAGGTGCCCTTGGGCTCTACTAGCATGAGACAGGACGTATGGAGATGTTACTGGGGCCCGCTCGAGCTAATCGATGATGAACGGGAACACGTGATACAGTGAAGTTGTATTAGATCTTAAGCTGTTTCAGAAAGCACAAAGGAAATGGTTGGTTGATTGGGAACTACCTGGAGACTGGAGACAAGTGGTCATTCCAGCTGTTCCAACAGGTCACTAAAATCCAGTTGAAATGGTTGTCTCTGTTTCTTCCCATTTAGGAAAGGGGACAGGCGGGAGCAGAGATGGATAGAGGACTGAGGCGCACAGGGGCCTTCCATGAAGAAAGCCGGACTGATGGGTGCTTGTTGCAGTACACTCAGCGGTGCTAGGGGTCACTCCTGGCTGTGCTCAGGGGACCATATGGGATGCGGGGGCTCGAACCCGGGCCGGCAGCGTGCAAGGCTGGGTTTACCCTCCCCGCTGCTGTTGCTCCAGCCCCAGTCACTGTCACTACACTTCTTAAGAGAGGAAATTCTGTAGCCGAAGAACAAGACTCCAAGTTAGACCGCGTGTCCATTAGCAAGGGGTCCGGAAGCTGCAACAGTTCTCGGCAGAAGCAGCGAGTGCCCGGGCAAACCCAAGGCCACGCCCTGGACTACCACTCCGGCGTGCCCCGCGAGGCGGCCACGGACTACCACTCCCGGCGTGCCCCGCGAGGAGGCCACGGACTACCACTGCCGGGGTGCCTCGCAGGGGACGAGGACTACCTCCCGGCGTGCCTCGCGAGGCGGCCACGGACTACCACTCCCCGGCGTGCCTCTCGAGAAGGCGTGGACTACCAGTCCCGGCGTGCCCCGCGAGGCGGCCACGGACTACCACTCCCGGCGTGCCCCGCGGGGCGTGTTCCGCGTCGCGCCGGGGGGCGGGGCCCGCAGCGCCGCTCCCAGCCCCCGCCAGCGGCCGGGCGGGGAGAGCGGGCGGCGCCCCGCCGAGGGGCTGAGACCGGAGCTCCCGGATGTGGAGAAGCTGGGGGGGGAGGCGTGGGAGGAAGATGGACCCGGCGGAGAAGGGGCCGCCACCTCCGCCGCCCACCCCCCGCGGGGCCGGCCGGGCCGGGGCCGCCCGCCCAAGCTGCAGCGCAACGCCCGGGGCGGCGCGGGCCGCGGCGGGGAAGCCGCCGCACCTGGCGGCGCTGGTGCTGGCCCGCGGCGGCTCCAAGGGCATCCCGCTGAAGAACATCAAGCACCTGGCGGGGTCCCGCTCATCGGCTGGGTGCTGCGCGCCGCCCTGGACTCGGGGTCTTCCAGAGGTGCGCAAGTGCGGGCCGGGCGGGGGCTGGCCGGGCCGGGGGCTGGCCGCGCCCTTGGAGCGCCTCCTGCAGAAGGGGCCGCGACCCCCGCCACCCCGGCCCGGTGCCCGCGAGCGAGCGGGGTGCGGGGTCCCCTGGGCGGCTCAGTGTGCGTCAGCAGCGCGGCGGGGGTCTGCCGGGGTCAGCCCGAGTCGGGGTCTGCAGGGGTCAGCCCGTGTTGTCGGGGTCTGCCGGGGTCAGCCCGTGTTGTCGGGGTCTGCAGGGGTCAGCCTGAGTCGAGGTCTGCAGGGTCAGCCCGTGTTGTCGGGGTCTGCAGGGGTCAGCCCGAGTCGGGGGGTGCAGGGGTCAGCCCGCGGGGGTCTGCAGGGGTCAGCCCGCGGGGTCTGCCGCTTCCCGCGTTGTCATGGTGCTGCTGGATCCGGCTGGGCCCTGTGCCGGCGGGTGGGGAGCTCCAGGTGACGTCATTCATTCGCTTAAGGCCAAGGGGGAGGGGGCCGGCGAGGAAGCCGAAAGGGGAGGGGGCGCCACCTGTTCCCGAATCTTCAGGGTGCGGGTGGTTGTTGGGGCCCGTCGCGGTCAACGGCTTTAGTGACCTGCCCGGGACCACCGTGTGTTCAGGGAGACGCCCCCACCCCCAACCCAGACAAAACCAGGACAGATTTAAAACGCTGCAGCCTTTCTTGTTTGGTTTTGCGGGGCCACGCCTGGGTCTGCACCCGGAGTTATGTGCCGGAGAGCCATATGGTGTCCACAAGGCCCTGGTCAGGTCCTGGCCCGAGGCCGTGGGGTGGGGCGAGGCCGGCGTAACTGATGGGACTCGCTGCAGGGCCGCGATAGGGGAGCCCAGCGGGCGTGTTGGAGCGTTGACTCAGCCTGATTCCTGCCACACATGCAGGAGTGCGGGACGTTTTTACAGCTCTACAGAGAGGTCACAGAGGGGCAGGAAAAGACGCATCTGGAGGTCAGGGTTGTGTCATGAAGGACAGATCAGAACTCAAGTTCAGGGCTGGAGCCGTACTGCAGCGAGTAGGGCCTTTGTCCTGCTTCCCGTCGGGTCCCCTGGGCACCACCTGGGGTAATTCCTGAGGGGCAGAGCCAGGAGTAACCCCA
The DNA here is from genome assembly GCA_021461705.1 of Cryptotis parvus. Lineage (NCBI taxonomy): Eukaryota > Metazoa > Chordata > Mammalia > Eulipotyphla > Soricidae > Cryptotis > Cryptotis parvus. The sequence goes on from JAJIBD010028383.1 coordinate 7,297, forward strand.
GAGCATGGACAGGTATGACCCAAAATGCCCCCCGCCAAAAAATGACAGTAGGCAGAAAATGAAGGTTTTTCTTCTTTTTTTATTTTTAAATTTTTTATTGTACCACCGTGAGACATACAATTACAAAGGTGTTCACAATTGGTTTTGGTAATACAGTATTCCAGCACCCATCCCTCCACCAGGGCCCCATTTCCACCACCAGTGTACCCCCCCCCCTCCCGCCCACCCCCTATGAAGGTTTTCCCAAGTGGCTGTGTATGTTCAGAAACCGTTCAGGTTGGTTCTGGCCAATATTTCTGTGGCGTCTTGTTTAGGCCGCAGTCGGCATAGACTGGGTCACTCACCCAGGAAAGTGTGGCCTGCGTGAGCCCTGCCGCTCGCCTCTCCCAGAGCTCAGCACCTGCCCCAGAGGAGGGGCAGCGCGCAGAGCGAGGAAACAGTCTCCAGGGAAGCACAGGGAACAGGAGGACGATGACCATCCGGCCCTCACTGCTCTGACCACGCTTCCCGGACTCAGCGGGACCCCTTCAGAGGCCCTTGTCCTTCCAACAACCCGAGAACGTGGCTGGGCACATGGTGACCCCACTGTGCTGAGGGGTGACAGCCGGCCTTGGGGGTTGTCGTTGGCTCCAGGATCACCTGGACAGCATCTCGGAGGACCAGGACCAGACGGCTGGCCGTGCGGACCGGGGGGCGCCGAGCCTGTGGTGGTCCTTGCGCTCCGCCTCTGGAGGCCCCGGAGACCCCCCACACTCTGCATACGCTAGCAGCACTTCTTTGCGCTTCTCACCTGTGGTATCCACACACACCGTGTGTGTGTGTGTGTGTGTGTGTGTGTGAGAGAGAGAGAGACCCCCCCCACACTGCACACCCGCTAGCAGCACTTCTTTGCGCTTCTCACCTGTGGTATCCACACACACTCTGTGTGTGTGTGTGTGTGTGTGTGTGTGTGTGTGTGTGTGTACGTGTGTGTGTACAGGTCAGGTCCCCCAAGCCCAGTGCAGGCAGGAATCACCTGGACAGACTCGGAACGCCTGAAGCCGGGCCCTGCTCCCACTGTTCCCCATGTCGTGGTCACGCTGTGGCCTGGCGTCAGCCATGTCACATGCAGGATCACAGATGAGGGGCAGCGAGGGCTCCTCCAGAGACCCCGCTCAGAGCTGGGGAGCCCCTGCCTTGAGAGCTCAGAGATAGTTCCTGAGGGCACACCCAGGTGTTTTCCCGGGAGGAGGGGTGCCCTCTCCAAACGCCGGCATCCTGGGGCAGCACGCCTCTGGGGTACACCCTTGTTTGACTCCTCAGCCCTTCAGAAGTCTCCGGCCTTGGCTGGGCACGGCTTGAGCTCGGGGCACACTGGGCCTTTCCCGCCACTGCACTGCTTCTCGCAGGACTCCTCGGCTGCCTGGTGGCTTCAGTCGAGTCAGGAAGCTCTTGGCAGAGCTGGGCTTATCAGCGCTTGCTTTCCAGCGGCTTCAGTGCCCTATGGGTGAGCCCTAGGGCCAGCTGATACGTAAATGTTTGCTAGAACCACTATGCCTGCTGGTTTCGTTTCTAGGCTGGGAATCTACAAGAGAGTTTACCCTTTACACAGACGTTTACGGTCTTTATAACTAGCACCACAGCTGGTATTTATGCCCACCCACTACACCGTGACCTCATGTAAAGCCAACACCACTGGCATCAACTGCCATTTGTACTTTGAAACGTTCCGGCCTGTCTCAGAGGCTCCGCCTCTCAGCACCAGTCCCGACACCACAGGAAAACTGCTTCCCTCTTCTTTTCACTGTATTTCAGTGTACAGCGGTTTGCTGTTTCCACATTCAGGGAACCACTGTCTGTCTGTAAAGTTGGGTATTGGAGCCTTTAACGGTCTGAGCAGAACTTCAATTTTCCTTCTGGCAGATCCGGTATGAGGATTAAATCCAACTGCAAATACTCCTTTAGTGCTGTTCGTGCTCACGCTGTGTGAATGACAGTCACCAGACGTTTATGCTGTGCGCACAGCAGCCCGGGGAGGTGGTTCCCCTATTTGCACTTTCATTTTACTGACAACGGAGACTCCAGGTTTCCCTGGGGCGTAGGGCCGCCCATGTGCGCTCAGGACTTGAACCCCTTCCTTCGAACCCAGACTCTTAACCACGCACCGCTTCACCCATCCAACACATACATGTTGAGCATGGTAGGTGGCAGGAACTGGGACTGGAGAAACGCTTTATGGATCGGGAAGTGTACGTAGAGCTGAGTCCCTGCTTTCTGACCCCGCCACGACTTAGAACTCCAGGGCTGTCGAGGCGCCGCCAGGGTCCCCAACAATCCAGGGCAGATGCAGAGGCTTTTAGGTGTCCTGCAACACAGGGCTGTGTTCTCCAACCTATGTTTCTCAAGAGAATGAAATGTCTCTCCAAGGTCCAGGGCCTTTGACATAATTTCATAAACAGAGTATGAAAGGAAGGAAAGAAGAAAATACGCAAAGGTCGTTTTGGAATGTGTGTGTGAGCAGAATTAAACCTCGGCTCTCAACATCAGCGGTCTGTGCTGTGCTCCCGCGTCTCTGGTCCCCAAAGCACTTGCTTTCATTTACCTTTTAAGCATCAAAAAGAAGTGAATGACTTTGTGGTGCTGAGCTTTATTGAAGTAAACAAGGTAGCCCAGTGACGCCAGCCTGATGCCGGAAGATCCGTTTGTTTCCCTACTGCTGGTGGTGACTTTTCACCCTGATCAGCCCGACATGCTCCTTTCCCTTCTCTACTTAAAACCCTCCGTGGATTCTTGTCGCTTTACTGCCTTTGGGTCATTTCTCCACTGAAGAATGTGTCAAAATTAGTTCAGGTTTTCAAGACCGGGGCCCATGGGGGCCCTGTGTTCCGCCTCGGCCCGCCTGAGAGCACTCGCCCAGAAGCTCTTGTCAGAAGCCCTTTACAGATATAACGCCTGCAAGGGTTGGAAATGGTGAAATGCAGTTAAAAAGCCCAGGAATGTGAGCTAATATTTTTCAGTTTCTGTTTTTCTTAGCAAGTATATGAAAATGCTTTTGATGATATTTTATATGCGGAGAAAAAAAACTTAATCATCTTTAGATTCTGTACATTGATGTTCTATTTCCTAGCAAAGCAGTGGGAGACCGTCATTTCCCCCAATTTTAAAGACTATTTTGTACTGCATAAATGCTGTGTTTTTACAAGAAGGATTTATTTATTGTAAAAGTAGGGAGGGATAGGGGGCTAATTGATTGGCTTCTGGGCCTCGTGCTGGGTCGGCCGCTCACAAGGCAAGCACCTTAATGTCATGCTCTCTCTCCGGCCCCCCTAAGTGCTGTTTGTGCCAATAGATATCATACCATCCATCAAAATAAATTATATCTAACTTTTAATGAGACGTTAATACTTCCAGAATGTTTCCTTTCATTTTTATATTATTTGAACTTTTAGCATTGTTTGGTAGCCCCAGATGGAAAGTATGTAAGTGGTATTGTGAGCTTGCAAAGCCTTTTTGATCTTTCATGATTTAGTGATTTGGTTTTTTTGTCGATTGTCTGTGCAGCGTGTGGGTTTCAACAGACCATGATGAAATTGAAAATGTGGCCAAACAGTTCGGGGCACAGGTCCACCGGAGAAGCTCCGAGGTCTCCAAAGACAGCTCTACCTCACTAGACGCCATCGTCGAATTTCTTAATTACCACAACGGTGCGGGTCTACAAGCTTATGCAAAGCTTGATGAAACTTGCAGCTTGATTAGCATCTCCCAAGACGTATCGATCCCTTAAATGTAAGGTCTTGGTATTACTTGCTGTCAGAGCTTAATTCTGCTGACTTTCTCATTTGCTGTGTCTTTTTTAAGAGGTGGACATTGTAGGAAATATTCAAGCAACTTCTCCCTGTTTACATCCTACCGACCTTCAGAAGGTAGCAGAAATGATCAGAGAAGAAGGCTACGATTCTGTCTTCTCGGTGGTGAGACGCCATCAGTTTCGGTGGAGTGAGATTCAGAAAGGAGGTACTGTGTTCCGTCCCTGTTGTAGCTTCTTCCTGGAGACTCAGTTCTCGGGTGGGTGACTGTCCTCTGGAAGTGACGAAAGGGAAAAGGGACCACTAAGAGCGCTGTGAGCTAATGATGTTTATAATCAGGTCTGAGGCGAGAAGGGAGACCAGGGCCTGGGCAGTAGCACAGCGGGTGGACACTGGCCCTGCATGCGGCCGACCAGGTACAGTCCCCGGCATTCCGTGTGGCCGCCAAGCACAGACGAGAGTGATCCCTGAGAGTAGCCGGGCCTGCCCCCTTCCGGTGCCCCTAAAAGAGAAGGGACGTCACATTGATCCATTGCTTTCCTTTTTACAGAGGGGCATTTTAGTATCATCATCATCATCATCATTATTAATTTATTTATTTTTTTGCTTTTTGGGTCACACCCAGCAATGCCCAGGGGTTACTCCTTTCTCTACACTCAGAAATTACTCCTGCTGGTGCTTGGGGGACCACATGGGATGCCGGGAATCGAACTCGGGTTGGCCACATGCAAGGCAAACGCTCTACCCGCTGTGCTGTCACTCCGGCCTCCAAAGGGACATTTTAATCCTTCATTTGCCTTTAGAAACAGATTTGCCACTTACAAACAAGTTTCTTTATGTTTGTTTAGAATCACTGATAAATTCCACATCGGACAAGGAGAATTGTGGGGCTGGTTATCTTCCACCCAAAAGCCCTGGGGCTCTCAGGAACGCATGTGGAATTGCTGCCCAGAATGTGTTACTCTCTATGTAAGAGTTCTGTGGGATTCAGCTGGAGTCTGAATCCAGCCAGATAAGTCACGTGTCTGCAAACTACAAAAATGTTGATTAACAAGGAGGTCACCAGAGCAGGCGTGAGGACAGCCAGTGTGGTTTCTGCCAGGTGACAGGCGCGTGTCATATAGGAAGGCTGGGCTTAATAGTCTCTGGCCGTGAGTGACTTAAAGGAGATACTTAGGGAGATGGAGTAAACGGAAAGAGGTATTTTAAAAAAAAAACCATTAGGTAAGAGAATAAAGAGGGAAAGAATCTTAATATAAGAACCATATGCATTACCGCTTTTCATCGTGAGCATTGAACATCTTCACTGTTCCAGATGCTTTGTTAAGCTAACTCTAAGATCTTTTGAATTAAAATCAACAAATCTGAAAAATCAGATATATGAAGGATTAGTAAAACTTGAAGGAAAAACAAAATTTTGAAGCGGCCCAAGGAAGTGTAATGTCAGACTGAATCCTGACTTTGATGGAAGAGTCTGACGACTGAGGTTAAGGTTAGGCAAGGGCCGGAGAGCTGGTCTGGCTGGGAGGGTGCACGCCTGGATGCGCCCAGCCTGTCTCCGTCCACACCCCATTAGGGAATCATCCCTGAGCACAGCCGGAGAAAAACCAAAACCAGAAAGGTCAAAGACTTATCGAGATTAAGCAGATGCCAAATTCACAAATACTTTAAACCCAATTAGGTGTGTTTGAAGAAATACCTCCTTGCACTAAGGATGTATGGGAGCGGGCAGATACAGTGAGTGGGCAGCCAGCCGGTGGCCTTGTACTTGGCCAACCCAGGTTTGATCCAAGGTACCGCGTATGGTCCCCTGGGCATCACCAGGAGTGGTTCCTGAGCATAGAGCCAGGAGAAAGACCTGAGCACTGCCAGGGATGGCGCCCACACAAGCAAAACAAGAATGCGAGGCACAGGAGCTTTGGTCTCTGTGACTCCTAGCCACTGTGGAGCACGGCGCTCCCGCAGATAGTGATTCTAAACCCAGGGGGTCGTTGTGGTTCTGTTCCAGTGTTTCTGGCAGAAGTGACTCATCAACACTTGAAAACCACCATTTTGTTTTCTATGACTTTTTTGCATCCTTTTATTATTACATCAGAGCTCAACTGCCTAATACAGTAGCCACAGAGCTAGTGAGAACTCAGCTGAGATGAGCCCAAATTAAGATGTACAGTAAGTGTAAAACGTGCTGGATCTCTAAGCTTTAATGTGAAAGAAGCAAGCTCTAACTCTTATTGAGCTTATATTTATGATGCTGAATAAAACACTAAGTGCAGGGGCCGGAGCGATAGCCCAGCGGGTAGGGCGTTTGCCTTGCATGCGGCCGGCCCTTGTCGGCCTGGGTTCGATCCCGGCATCCCATATGGTCCCCGAGCACCGCCAGGAGTAATTCCTGAGTGCAGAGCCAGGAGAAACCCCTGAGCATTGCCGGGTGTGACCCCCCTAAAAAAAAAAAGCAAAAAAAAAAAAACACACTAAGTGCATTAAATAAAATATTTTATTAAAATTAATTTTCTTTTCTATAGCTAGAAAAAAATTGAAATGACAAACGTGTGTCCTTTATGTGTGTGCTGGACAGGGCTGCTTTAGAGGTCACTTGTTGCTGTCCCCCTTGACGTGGTGCTCTGCCACCCCGTGGGTAAAGCTCTGTTTGTTTCACTGTCTTCTGTGTGATTATGGCCACGATCTGTTTATTCACAGTATAGTCAGCCAGTATATTATTGTTGTTCATGTTTTAAACAATAGTTTTAACATTTTTTCCACTTAGCTTCACCTTCACAGATTTCATTTCTGCCCTTCACTCTTTACTGTTTGTTGTTGCTTATTGAATCACCACGAGGTACACAGTACAGAAGTTGTTCATGATTGGGTTTCAGTGATACACTGTTCCAAGACCTGTCCCTTCCCAGTGCACATCTCCCACCAGCAGAGTCCTCTGTGGCAGGCTTTCTCTCTCTCTCTCTCTCTCTCTCTCTCTCTCTCTCTCTCTCTCTCTCTCTCATTCTCCTCTCTCTCTCTCATTCTCTTCTCTCTCTCCTCCCTCTCCCCCTCTCTCCCCTTTCTCTCTGCATTTGTATAAAATAGCTACGAATCCTATTCAGAATTCTTATAGAATTTTTCTGTTACTATTATTAGAGAAAAATACACGTGTTCAGATTATTAGGGACTTTGTTCCTTTAGAAAACGTCCCCTTAGGGCCTGGGAGGAATATGGAAAAGGCCCGTGCCCATCCCGCCCCATCCCAGCCCCGTATGCTGGCACAGCCTACTAGCCCTAACCCTAACCTCCCCGGGAGTCCAGGGCTGCTCTGGCGGTCTCCCACTCTGGAGGCGTGGCCTGAGGGCCCCGGCTCTGCAGCCCCAGCAGCAGTCTAGCCTTGGGCCCTTGCCGTGAGCCACCAGCCTGGGGACTGAGAGTCCATCTGGGACTGGCCCTGGGCCCCTGAGCAGCATCTGGGGTTCCTGCCACGCCCGAAAGTCCTTTTTTCAATTATTGAGACAGAAAAACGTCCACATCCTGCATTGCTAAGTTCACTTTTCATTTTATTTATGTTTTGTTTTTGGCAATGCGCAGGGGGTGACTCCTGGCTCTGCATCAGGAATTGCTCCTGGCGGTGCTCAGGGGACCACATGGGATGCTGGGGATCGAACCCGGGTTGGCCGCGTGCAGGCAGACGCCCCTGCCCGTTGTGCCATCGCTCGGCCCCTGCTACGTTCATTTCCTAATTACTGACAGAAAACTGGCTTTGCTCTCACTCGAGCTCTTTGCTTTCAGTTCGCGAAGTGACTGAACCTCTGAACTTGAATCCGGCCAAACGACCTCGCCGACAAGACTGGGACGGAGAATTATATGAAAATGGCTCCTTTTATTTCGCCAAAAGGCATTTGATAGAGATGGGTTACCTGCAGGTTGGTGCTGCCTTTTCCTTTGTCCGTGTGAGTTGTGGGGACGCCGCCGCTCTGTTCACAAAGGAGCTTTGACCCCTCACAGAGGCCGTGGCCGACAGGGTCGTCGTCAGGGCGCCCGTCCCGCAGGCTTCTCCCAGGCAGACGCTCTGGCATCAGGATGCCAGAACTTCTGCTCCACGATGAAGCTGAAGACAAACCGATGACCCACCTGTCCCGGTGCCCCTTATATTCCACTCAGAGCGTCTGTCTCCGCGGCTGTGTGACTGTCGGTTGTGCTTATGCAGTGAAGTGACCCGCATTTCTGAAACAAGAGGCAGAAAACAGTTGTAGAAGTGACAGCGCAGCGGCCTCAGTGAAACGATGAGAGCTGCGACTCTGTAGGCCTAATGTTTGGTTTCATTTGCTCGAGCCGTAGTGCTTTTATTTTCAAATAAAACCTCTTTGATCATCAGAATTCTAACATGACCCTGAGGAAGGCATTTCCCAGCCTTCCGTCTGAGGAAGGGCACGCAGTGGTGTTGAGGAAACTCGGTTCTGACCCATAACAGCCCCCCTCTTACCCCCAACATCTGCTCTTCTCACGCTGGTGTCTGCCCCTTCCTAACGCGTGGGGGCAGGGGGTTTCTCGCGGGAAGGGTTTCGAGGAGACAGTCTGAGGAGTTGGCCAGGTGATTGCGGTCCCTCCCTCAGACCCAGGGTCGGCAGCCGTGTCTCCTGTGACCCTGGCTCTGCTCACTGCCGCCTAGCTCAGGGAAGTGAAGGCAGACGCCGTCAGAGTCCCAGAGGCCTTTCCTACCACCGCCTCCCCTTCTGGGGAATCTCTTGGCGCCGGCTGGAATCGACCCTCTTGAGAGGAACAGACAGACCAGACGGTGCCCGATGGCCCGGCACCCCACTCTTGGGAACTGCTGTGGCTGTTTTTAGGCCTCTTTGACTTTTGTTTGGACAGGGGTCCAGGGACTTTTCTAGTACTTTCGGGGATGGAGGAACTGCAGCCGCCCAGCGAGGGGTGTCTGTGTTCTGGGCACCGGATGCGACACGTGCCTTTTCTCGTTCTTAAAAAGCCGAGACCAAAGGGTAGGCACGGTAGGAACGGGACAGATGTTAAGGTTGTGTGTTTAATATGGCTTCCAGTGGCCTTTAAACTCTTGTCACCTCTCTTCCTGGGTCGTCCTCTTCCTCCAGTGCTGCAGGCGTGACCTCCCTGCCCCCGTGGAGAAACACGTCTGCTGTGTCTGGGGGCCGTGAAGCGTTTACTCATGTCCCACCTGTTTCCCACAGGGCGGCAAAAATGGCCTACTACGAAATGCGCGCCCGAAGCACAGTGTAGACATCGACGTGGACATCGACTGGCCCATCGCGGAGCAGAGAGTGTTGAGGTAAACCCAGGAGCGCCCAGGCACCGCTCCCGTCTCAGCCCCTTTGTGTGGATGCAGTTAATCAGACTTAAAGTGCCCGTTTCTGGGGTTGCCAACATCTTAGAAGCTTCGTAGTTAATTTGCTCTTGTGAGGAAATCCCGGCAGATAGCACGCGGTTTGGGGAGACCGTTGGGATAGAACCCGCGGCACACACTTCCTGCGCTGTCGGTCCGAGTGTTCGGGGCAGCGGGTGTGAAGGTGTGGTCAGAGCCGTGACTCGGGAACGGGCGCAGAGGGCAGGGGAGCCACAGTGCGGTGCTTGTACTCACGGCTTCCTCGGCTCTTTTCAGATACGGCTATTTTGGCAAAGAGAAGCTTAAGGAGATAAAACTTCTGGTTTGCAGCATTGATGGGTGTCTCACGAATGGCCACATCTATGTCTCGGGAGACCAAAAAGGAAATAATATCGCACGATGTAAAAGATGCTATTGGGATCAGTTTATTAAAGAAGAGTGGCGTGGAGGTATGTGCCCCGAGCACGGGGGTGGTGTGTGTGTGAGCTTCTGACTCGGTCGGAGAACATGGAGAACTAAGGGAATCATGCTTATAGTGTTACTGGCAAACTCATCGAAAATTTAGCTCTCACGTGTTCAGAAAATTTTCATCGTAGTTTCCTTTAATGACTAAAACTAGGAATTTGTCAGTCAACACTTAATATGACTTGGTGACTAAGCCCAAACATATCTTACACTGCTTAGTTCGGAAGCATTTTCTGTAGGGTCTTGCAAGAAGAGAGACGTGCCAGCACTTAGAACAAAGCAAATATCTTGAGGCGTTTTCTAGTAGCTTGTTGTTGTTTTTAATTTATATTTGGATCTGGAGGCCACACAGCAATACCCAGAGCTTACTCCTGGCTCTGTGCTCAGAAATCACTCTTGTGGAGCCCAGGGGACCAGACGGGGTGCCGGTGATCAAATCTGGGTCAGCCGTGTGCAGGCACGCACCATCTGCTATACTCTCTAGCCCCCCTGAAGTGGCTTATTCTGTGATGGAAATATTCAAGTGTATTGTCAAAATAGTAGGCTGAGGTCATTTTTAAAAACTTGCTAGAAACCTTAAGTAGTTGTAGGTGTCCAGGCGACATGATCTAGACTGTCCTTTGGGGACTTTATTATAGGGGAAGCTTAGCTGAGTATCTGCCTTACACGTTGTATTGTATACCTAGAGGCAGACGCCTTTCCACTGCGGGAAATGGTGTCTCACTGTTACAGAGTCGGAGGAGTGAAATGCTTTTCAGCTTCCTTAGAGACGACAGTGGGTCTTCGTGGGTTTCCCACGAGTCAGAGGACTGGGCTTGGGTATTTGTCGCAGGGCGTCATTGTGCTGGGAAAGGTTTCGCTTTCCTTCATTTTCTGGGTTTGTCTCTTTCCTTGTTTGTTTAAGGTGAGGTTAATCTCAGAAAGGGCTTGTTCAAAGCAGACACTGTCGTCCTTGAAGCTGGACTGCAAAATGGAAGTGAGCGTGTCTGACAAGCTGGCGGTCGTGGACGAGTGGCGGAAAGAAATGGGCCTGAGCTGGAAAGAGGTGGCGTACCTCGGTGAGTGCGGCCGAGCCGAGGACGAGGAGGAGGAGGATTTTCATTTGGGGCCACGCCCAGGGGTTCGCAGGGGGCTTACTCCTGGCTCTGCTCAGGCTCTCTTGTGGTTCTGGGGTCCCGACCTGAGTTGGCTCTGTGCAAGGCAGACGCCCTACCCGCCGCACTATGGCTCTGGCCCCCCAGAACTCTTGTTGCTTTTAAAGAAACAGATGCATGTCCGTACTGCAAACAGCTTCTGTACTGACCCCTTTACGTCCCCCACTGATGGCGGGCGCCCGGGTTGCTTCCTCTTCCTCTTCCTCCCCGCCCCAGCACTAGCTGTTGCTGCCTTTTGGACACAGGTCCTTTTCATGGCGCCGTTTCCCTGATGATCATTCATGCGGGCATTTCCCACCCACGCAGGCTGTAGGGGCTTTTGTTTGTCTTTGAGAAGTGTTTGCTCACTGCTGGGGTCACGAAGCAAACTTGTAAATTATCCTTTTATTAATAGTGTTTGATCCATAATTCAGTAATTATACTCAAAATTGATAAAGTACCGGAGCTTCTGAAATTCAGCCTTTCAAAAAAAAAGTGGACCCAGAGAGCGAGTACAGCAGGGAGGACACTTATCAGGCCCTGCGCTGACCGGGCTTAGTCTCCAGCAGGGCAGTCCTAAGCTCAGAGCCAGAGTAAACCACTGAAGTGCCCTCGCCCCCAAACTAAGGAGAATGGAGGGAAAGAAAGGTTGGCGTTGTCTGTAGGATAGTAACTTTCAGGCAAGTAAGCGTGCAAATCAAAACTTAGAGATTAAAGGACTTAAGGTGTGTGTCAGTAAGATGCAGTAGGTAGATGTGTTTGCTCATTCAAACAGACCGGGTAGGAAGCGACAGACAGTTGGCGTTTTCTGTTTTTGTTTTATTGAATCACCATAAGACAGACCATTACAAAGCTGTTCATGATCGGGTTTCAGCCATACAGTGTTCCAGCACCCATCCCTCCACCAGTGCCCACTTCCCACCACCAATGTCCCCAGTTTCCCTTCCACCACCCTCCACCACTCCCCAACCTTCCTCAATGGTAGGTACTTTTCTCCCTCTCTCCCTCTCCCTCTTTCTGAGCTCTGGTTTGCAATACAGGCACTGAAGGATTATCATACATACCCCACACTGCAGGATTATCACGCATATCCCACACTGCAGGATTATCACGCATACCCCACACTGCAGGATTATCACGCATACCCCACACTGCAGGATTATCATGCATACCCCACACTGCAGGATTATCGCGGCATATCCCACACTGCAGGGATTATCGCGCATATCCCACACTGCAGGATTATCGGCGCATATCCCACACTGCAGGATTATCGCGCATATCCCACACTGCAGGATTATCGCGCATATCCCACACTGCAGGATTATCGCGTATCCCACACTGCAGGATTATCGCGTATCCCACACTGCAGGATTATCACGCGCGTACCCCACACTGCAGGATTATCACGCATATCCCACACTGCAGGATTATCGCGCATATCCCACACTGCAGGATTATCGCCGCGTATCCCACACTGCAGGATTATCGCGCGTATCCCACACTGCAGGATTATCGCGCATATCCCACACTGCAGGATTATGGCGCATATCCCACACTGCAGGATTTTTGCGCATATCCCACACTGCGGGATTATCACACATATCCCACACTGCAGGATTATCACG
>JAJIBD010028384.1:0-28934 GCA_021461705.1 Cryptotis parvus
ATATTTCTACTTTTTTTGGTTTTTATTTGTTCTCAGGGTAAATGGGAGTAGAGGGAAAGAAATTAAACTTTTTTGTAGATATCCATTGGTCTTTGATCTCTATTTGCTGTCTAAAGATAAGGAGCTTTTGTATATGAAATTCAGCCCTGGGACAGAGACATAGTATATGAGGTAAGATGCTAAACCTTGCATACAGCACCCTGGGTTCAATCCTTATCACCATATAAAACCTCTTGAACATCTTCAGCAGTGATCCTGAAGTGCAGAGCCAGGTGAGTATAGCCTGGTATGGTTCCAAAGCAAAAAATAAAAAGCACTCAGGACTTACTCAGCTTTGTGCTCAGGGATCACTCGCTGTATGCTAGGTTGGTATAAAACTGGGGCTGTCACCTATAATCTCTTTGTCCCATCCATTCTATTTTTTCATGTAAATAGAGGCTGGACACAGTGAGTCATGAGACCTTATTAAAAGTCATCATATAGGTTACATAGGATAGGCGCTGTGCTCAGTTGCCTTTTGTGCTAGATGTAACACATCGCAGCACTCTGACAAAAGGATATGGATTGGTACCAACATTAATCTGTTTTGACAAGTGTACTGTGACTATAAAAATGCTAAAATTAGGGGAAACTGGGTAGGAAGTATAGGGGAATGTTCTCTGTAATACTTCTGTGATAAAAGTCACTTCAAAAAGTTACTGCTACCTATATCCTTGATATTATTTATCTCCATTTCATCTGCACAGCGGAGATACCATGTAATGGTATATTTTTGTACAACTCCTTCCATGTTCAGTGATATTATTTGACAGTTTGCTATCAGATAACGTGAGGGTATTTATACTATGGCAACTAGTAATGGAATAGACATTTATAAGTATATATTAGCAGTCAAAAATTATTCTCACAGCTTGACTAATGGGGATATAGATTTATTAATATATTTGTATATGTATTAATATAAAATTTATATTATATCTTTATTAAGCTGAAAGTGAGGTGGCAGTATGTCTGTCCCCCATATGAGATGGGGGAGAGAAAGGAGTGACTGTGAAGCCAACTACCTTTTTGCTTCATGGGCTGAAATCTGCCTGTTTATGTTTCTGAATCACGGCACAAACCCAGATATCAGTTGTATGGGCAATAACAGTGTTGCTGTTTTGCAGGAAGGCATGCTATGGAGTTCACTATTGAGATCCTGAGGAATTTGTTTAACAAGGATAAAGTTAGAAAGAGTGGGAATCAAATAGAAAGGGGCCTATAATTTTAGCTATTGTGAAAAAATTGAGAAGCTTTCAAAATACTTAAAAGTTGGCTTCAGGGGGCAATGTATACCAAATCTACATAACAGTTATCAATATGCCATTTTCTACCATGCTTTTATGCACATTAAATTCTGCTGAATGGCATTAGTTGGGCCAGAGAGATAGCTTAATAGAGTTGAGAGCATGCTTTATGTGCAGAAGGTCTGAATTCCATTCCCAATACCTATGTCTCCAGTGACAGGTATAGAGCACAGGGTTCTCATCTATGCACACATGGCTGTGCTCAGAGACTAAGGAAAGCTGAGAAGTCAGAAAACCATTGGGGTACAGTACAAGAGAGAGGGCCAAGGACAAAATTTTAGACTAGGAAACTATACACTGGATAAAGAACAGCATTGGGACAAAACTGGAGGCCATTTTAAACTGGAGGCAAATAGATGGCAAAGGAGAGGACTTAGGAAGTTGGACACTGGTCCTCTCCCTTAAGGGTATTCCATAGGAGACCTAAGCATCATCTCTTTTCAGTAGAGAAGAACTCAAACCTGCATACCTTTGTTTTACTGTGCCTTCTTTCAGAATCTCTCTAAGCTGACTTTCTGGCTGTGCTCTAGCTAAGTCTGTGTATAGATGATCTCTGAACCAGCCAGGTTATTCATTTTTGCTGGGTCAGTCCCATGTATTCAGGAGTTGTGTATGTTACTACATGCACACAAAAGTAAATTCCTTTTTCTTCTTAGCAATCTGCCAGTGGTCTGATTATTTGTTGAGCCTCTGGAGAACTTTTAGAGGTGGATGATTTTCTTCATGCCTCGGCGTCTCCAAATAAAGCCAGTGAAATTCCCTTACTCCCATGGAATTGAAGCAACTCAGAACTTACTGGAGGAATCATGGAATCATAAATTGTTGGAGCTAAAAATGATCTGAGAAAATACATTTGTGGATGGAGATGACGTTTCAGTGTGGAGGTACACAGGCAGTCAGCAGCAGAAAGGACTGAAAGCAACCAAGAAATATTTGATTTTTTCATCCCTGTTGCTTTCCTTTTTGAAGCCCCACTAGTACTGTGGAGGCTCTTTGGCTGAGGTACTGAGAACAGACCAGCGTGTCTACTGTTTCTGTTACCCTAGTATCAGGTTCCATCATGTCACGTAATTTCCCAGATGGTGATTGTCAGATTCCTGACGTACAGAGTAGAAACTACAAATAGCCCTTTACATTCACCAGCTCCCAGTATCTTTGCAAACATGAACAGCAGTCACTTTTGCCCTTCAAGATCTCAGTTTGCTCCTTCAAAGGAGGCAGAGTTCAAAGTAAAGTAACCATGTGTGGACCCATTGTTTAGACTCTAGCTGGCTGAATTTTCAAGGCCTCAAGGGAATTAAATTGGGAACCATGTCAACTTGAACAGGCATTCAAATGGCCATTCATAAAGTAACCTTTTAAGAGATCTTATTTGGGAGCTAGGAAAATACCTTACTCCATCTACCCTGACCCTTTTGTTCCTTTTCCCACCCTTTAAAAATCATTAAAGAACAAAATTTACAAAATTCTTCATAGTTGAATTTTAGACATATAATCCAATCCCATCACAGTGTCAATTTCCCTCAATTAGTGTTCCCAAGTAAATAACTTGCTTTCTTGGTCTTTTCTATAATCCAGAAGTTATTGGACACATATGAGGAACTCCTCTCAAGACTTTAAATATTCCTCAAATTTTGTTCATTCCTAAATCATGCCTAAATTTTAGTTCCTTAAAGTTAAGTTACCTAAAATTGCAAACATCCCTACATTTCAATTTCCTTAACTTTGAAATTGGTCAATTAATACCTACATCACAAGATTGTTGCAGAATTAAATGCAGTCCTTTATTGCGCTGAACTATTCTAGCATTATTAATTTCCTAAGGGCTTGATATCACTAGAAAAATGCACTAGGCAAAGTGGTGCTTCTCTCCCAGATGGAAAACACTTCAAGCAAAATACCTTAAGGTCTAAAACTCTGTGTGAGAAGTTCAGTCATAGATCACATCTACCAGTACCAGGAGCCTTTTACTTGCATGAAACCTTATATTGCTGGACAGGTAAAAAAGGGAGAAAAGTTCCCAGACCAGAAACATGTCTAGTGCAACTAAATAATGATCCCATAAGGACCTGTATTCAGTTATCTATTGCTTTTGCAATTTTCCAAAAAATGTTGTAGAACAAAAAATAATCAATACCCGTTAGTTCAGTTTTTGAGGTCCACAAATTCAGGCATTTTTTAGCTAAGGGTCTCCTGTGAGTTTGTAATCAAGGTGTTGGTTGGGGCTACAGTCATCTAAAGGCTCAACTGGGGCTGACAGATTATTTTCAAGACAACTCATTCTCATGGTTGATGGCAAGAGAGCTCAGTTCCTCGTCTTGCATGTTCTGATGACATGACAGCTAAGATTTGTGAGACAGAGCATGGAGGAAACAGCCATGCTGTTGAAACTATCTAGTCTTAGACGGAAAACATCATTTATGCCATATTCTTTTTAGAAGTATCATTATGTACCACTTGAGTATCACTGAAGAGGAGGAAAATTAGTCTCTACTCTGAATACAAGAGTTTCAAAGAATATGCAGATATACCTTAAAACTACCACAGAGGCAAAAGGATTCACATGACAACCTTTTAATGTATGTTCTGTAATCCATAGTCTGGAAGGGAAGGAAAAGAGAAAGAGAGAGAAAGGCAAAGAAATAAAGAACCTGCCATGGAGCAGGGCTGGGGAAGGGGGGGGAACCGGGGATGTTGTTGGTGGGAGATGGGCACTGGTGGAGGGACGGGTGCTGAAACACTGTATGACCAAAACCCAAACATGAACTTTTTAATTGTATATATTTTTATTTGTATGGAGATGGGCACTGGTGGAGGGACAGGTGCTGAAACACTGTATGACCAAAACCCAAACATGAACTTTTTAATTGTATATCTTTTTTATTTGTATATCTCACGGTGGTATAATAAAATACTTAAAAAAAGAGCCTGCCATAGAGGCAGCTGGGGAGGGGGAAGGGAACAGGGGACATTGGTGGTGGGAAATGGGCACTGATGGGTGGGATGGGTGCTGGAGCTCACTGTAAGACTGAAACCCAAATATGAACTTCTTTGTAACTGTATATCTCATGGTGGTATAATAATAAAAAAAATTGATTCTTAAAAAAAAAACTACCACAGAGGCTGGGGCTGTGACTCAGTGGTGAAGTGTCTGCCTTGCATATTCTAGACCTGAGTACAATATCTGGCACTAGTAGTTAATTAAAAATAATCTATCACAGGGCCCATGCCTGAGTAGCTCATCAATAAATTTGTGCAAGACCCCATATCAGCTCTGTGCCTGCCAAACCTCAGTGATCATGAATGCATAGGTCTAGCCATGTATCAAAGATTCTGAAATATTGAGAGAAATTAATAGTATTATAAGCTTAAAATTACTTTCTCGTTTTCCTTTGATTCTGTTTTCATGCCACATTTCTATTAGCATTATGCTTCATGCATTAAGCTTCATGATAAGGGATTGAGTGCTTCAATCAACAGGTATTTATTGACCATAATCCAAACCAGGTATTGTGATAGGTGTTTAGGGATAAAAGCGGTGGGAAGATTGTAAATAGACTGTTCCCTCTTCCATAAAGTTGACTTTATATTCTAGGGGAGAATCCTGAAAATCAAATAATCTATAAATAACTTTAAGACTAAGACAGTGAGAAATGCTGCACAAGGAATTGAGTGGGAGATGAGGTAATTTCTGTCAAAGAAAGTTGGAAGGAGAGAGGATATCATATAAGCGGTCTCTGAGACAGTGCGTTTATCACTCTGGTTAAGCCCCTCAGAAAGACAATGGGCTTGGGAAAGAGAAAGAGCCCATGATCAAGGAACAAAAATGTTTCCTGAGTGATGGGGGGCTCACTGTACAAGACACAGAGGTGGGTGATGTGGAAGGTGAAGTGACTTAGCCTGGAAAGAAATTTCATTTGTTTTCAATGAGTATATGGAGAATGGCAAGGAATACCTAACGGGGAACAAGGCGGAATCTTTACTAAAACAAGTTCAAATTTTGTAATTTTCCCAAAGCGCCCATGGGCAGCCTCTCCACCCATTGGAAGGTTAAGACAATGTAAAACTGATTCGTGAAAGGACTCAGTGTTTTTCAACGGAGGACTCAGAAGCTCTTTGTTAATGATTCTCCCCATCTCTGCCCTTCCTTCCTGTGACTTCATACATTGTCAGTCCTCCCAATAAGCATGGTTTCTGAATTATGTGTTTCCATTGCAAACTGGAATTCATAATTCCAGTGTCTCCTAATGTGTAATTTGTTTCCCTATTTCAGAGTAATTCTTTCAGTGATTTGTTTTCCAGAACTGCAGCCTTAAGAAAGCGCCAGTATAGCACATGGTCCATCAACCAGAGCACTTATTTCTTGAAAGCCCACTCATATTTCATAAATAACAGAGCAATTGTTATAACTGATTTGCTCAAAATGTTTCATTGTAGTCTCAATCCAATCATTTTGATTGGTAAGAATAAGATGGGGGATGGTTTCTTTTCTCCAAACCTGTTTTAAAAAACAGGATGCGTTGTAGCCAGCTTATTAAAAGTGCAATTGTAACTGCTGGGGGCAACAGAATAGTGAGTTGAGCATTTTCCTCGCACACAGCCAACCTGGGTTTGTCCCGGCCCACCAAAGTGATTCCTTGACAGAGAGCTAAAAGCGAGCTCTGAACACCACAGGGTATTGCCCCAAACAAAAGTGCAATTATAGGGGATGGAGCTGTAGTACCGCAGGTTGGGTGTTTGCCAAACACCGATCATCATTAAAAACCTTAATCAACATCTTTACTTGCTGATAAAATACTCAGATTTAAGAACCCATGCCAGAAGACTTTACTATAGCAAATCCAATGGTTGTTTTGAAGGGAAACAGGTAAGGAACCCATGGCAGCGGGATTCCTGGAAAGTAATAACATCTGGCCCTAAGGCTGTCAGGACCCACCTTATGGACACAGGAACTATGACCTTTACCTGTAACTAGGCGCAGATCAGAGAAGACTGGGTCCATCCTCCAAGGGGAGCTCCAGCAGCAACAAAGGTCAAGAAAAGCAGTTTCAAAGAGCATCATCCCAAATCTACTCCCTTGGCAACCACCCTGTCAACGGACTCATCTAGTAGAAAGCCCCACATGCGGCAGCTTGGGAAACCCCTGTAGAAGACAGCTGGAACAAAGGAAGTGCAGGCTTGTGCTGCTGAAGCCCATGTGCTGCTTGTGCCCACACGGACAAGCACATGTACCTGAGTGTGTGTCGCTCACATCTCCCCTCTTGAGATGTGTACTGAGGCTCTCTCCACCTTTGGAAAAGCCCGTGTTCTCTCTTGAGCACATTTCTCTGTCTTTCTCTCCCTCCTTCCCTTTCCTCAGACAGCTTCTAAATAAAATCTGTTTACTTCATTGCTTACCTCCTCCTGAACTTCTTTTCTGTGACAAGGACCCAGAAGCCCTGGGCTAAGACCTAGGGCAGGCATTCTTTTCCTGCAAAGAGCAATTCCTTGTTCCAGCCTGAGTCCACAACTCCCGAGAAATTGGGCGGTGGGGATTAACTTTCATGCTGAGAAGGACAAGTGGATGTCTGGTGTGACTTTGAGGCTACTAATGGGGCTGTTGGGATTAGTGGTCCATGCTGTGAAGAGGCTCATCCCAGACTTGATCAGCCCTAGTGTGGCGGGTGGCACAGGCAGATCAGGAGAAAGGGAGTATCTCTCCTCTCTACCTCACATAAGTCACCAGTGGGGCTCACTGATTTCAGTTTCTTTCTTCAGTGTATGTGGTAATCTTGGCGTAAATGATTATTTACATTTCAAACCATACACAAAAATGATGCAGTTTTCAGGAAAGCAAGTAACTTGTTAATAAAATGCCTGATTATAACATGCCTGCTGTTCTTCCCTGACTGAACCATTTTACCTTCTAAATATTTTAAGTATCTGTGAGAATGGCTATTATGTGAAACAAAGCCTCCATGTAGAAATTGCAAAAGATACATGCCCCCCACTTTTTTTTTAGTTTTGTTTGCTTTTGCTCATTTTTTTGTTATGCTTTTTTGGCCACATCTGACTGTCCTTATTGCTGAATCCTTGCTCAACATTCAGGGATCACTCCTGGCAGTTTCAGGGGATTGTATGGGGTGCTAGGAATGGAACCAGGATTCACTGCATGCAAGGCAAGTCGCTCTGGCCCCCAAGAGGACCTAAATTTTAAAAGAAACATCAGGAAATGAAAGAGTCCCTCTTCAACTAGGCTTTTAGAAATTTAAAATAGGCAGAAACATGCATAATCCTTACTAGATCCCATGAGTTACAATTTGTATAAACTGGCATGAAAGAACTATTTGTTGTATAGGAAGAGATGAATTACAAATCTGTAAATGGAAACACAGCCCTATTCCTGGGTGTGTGTTTAAATAAATAAAAGGATTAATCTGGCCTATAGATGTCTGACCTTTTAAGGACATGACAGGGTGTGGGCATCTTAATTTAAAAGAAAAACCTATCTTGTGAGGTTATAGAGACAATTCTTACTGGCCTCCTGCATTCTAGTGGAGACTACCTAGCTCTACAGCTGAATCTCAACAAAACTATGTTCATGTAAAATGAACTAGTTCCAAAGGCCCCATTCACTTTCAATGGAACAAAGATCTCTGAATGCAGCAGTTATGTGTACCTAGGTCGAGAAGTCAACATGATGGACGACCTAAAACCTGAGCTGCGCAGGAGGAAGAGAGCGGCATGGAATGCCTTCAAAAGCATCGAAGAAATAGCTAAA
This sequence comes from Cryptotis parvus, assembly GCA_021461705.1. Taxonomy (NCBI): domain Eukaryota; kingdom Metazoa; phylum Chordata; class Mammalia; order Eulipotyphla; family Soricidae; genus Cryptotis; species Cryptotis parvus. Next base: position 8,107 of record JAJIBD010028384.1, read on the forward strand.
AAGACAAAGAACCTCCATCTCGGGGCACATCTTTTCAACTCCACCATTCTCCCTGCATTAACATACGCCTCAGAGACCTGGGCCCTAAGAAAGCAGGATGAGAATCCTATTAGGGTCTCCCAAAGAGGAATCAAAAGAGCTATGCTTGGAATATCACGCCTCACTCAAGTGAAAGAAGGAATACGGTGCTCCGACCTCTGTCGCTGTTCCAGAGTCAGGGACGCTGTCTCATTTGCCAAGGCATCGAAAATCACATGGGCTGGACATGTAATGCGATTTGGAGACAACCACTGGACTAGAGCCATTACCGGCTTTTGACTGGGATGTCAAAAGATCATGTGGCCACCCACCTAAAAACTGGTCAGACTTCGTCAAAACCCTGAAGGAAGCGGTTTGAGGCTCTTCGTATTCCTGAAGCAACCAGATGCCATTGGGCTACACTGGCACGTGAAAGGGTCAAATGGAAATGTTACTGGCGCCCACTCAAGCAAATCAATGAATAATGGGATGTCAAGTGATCAAGTGATCAAGTTGTGAAATATTATTCCTCCATCAAAATACTGCCTTTAAAGACCTGCTGGGGTACCTTTCCGGAGTGGAAAGTCAGATGTTTTGAATATGTGTGTTCTATTTCTAAAAATCCTACCTACACTATTTACATTTTCTTGGCTTTAGGTCAGGTGTGACCCAAAGTACTCAGGATCTACTCCTGGCTCTGTGCTTAGGTGTGTCAGGGATCACACCTAAGCACTGAGCCAGGCCTCCTATATGCAAAGCAGGTCTCCAGCCTTTGAACTCTCCTGCTATTTGTCACGTATTATGTAAACATACTAGTGATTTCTAAAGCATCTCAAGTCTCTGTGGGATCATAGCTTCCCTCATTTTACTCAGGTGTTATAGAATTGCTTGGAAACCAGACACAAGAATTCAGTAAACAAGAACAAGGCACACGCATTTCTAAGTCGGAACATTCTGTTGGTTCCAGCTTTAGGATCAAATGGTCCTCCCTTAGAAATGTGCTCAGGATAGCTACTGAACCTTCCATTCTTTCCAACTACTATTATAATCAACATCAGTTTGCAGATATTTTAAAGGCATATCTCATTTAAATTCTTTAATATTCTATAAAGATATACTGTGCAAGCACTGCACAGTCTTAAAAATAAGTTATAATTAATATTGACTTTTTGTTTAAATGATTAAATGAACTTTTTCTGTATTTAAGTAGGTCATTCAGGACCTCCCAACCTATAAACAGTAGAACCAAGATCTATATCCACTATCTTTATCCAAATCCATGCACTTTTTTACCAGAACAAAACGGTCATTTTCCATTAAAATCATTATGAATCACATTGCTCCATTTTATGATGCAAGTCAAGGTTTAAAACTTAGGAGTGTAAAATCTGCTTCCATCATGATAAACTATACTAATAGCTCTGACAATTTCAAGCACTGAAAGGATAGAGGTGAAGGGGAAATCCATGCTATTCATTAATTTATAAGGCTTTATCCTACACTAGTCTATTTGCTCCATGGACAGGTCAATCAATCTTGACTATAATGAAAAATCCTGCTTATATAAGAATAGGTATATCAACCAAACCACATTCCCCTAAAAATAATTTTCCTATAAATAGTTGTCTGAGAATAGAGAGATATTTGAAGAATTAGGAGATTTGAGAATTATAGTAAGATTTCAAACCCACAAAGGTTAAAATAATTATTTCATATAACCATGCCTTCCAGGCTGCTGTGGAAGATAGAGATATTGATGAGGTACAGAAGGCTTTAACCTAATAAATACGATCAGACATTTTCTATATAGAGGATGCTGAGGAACAGGTAGAGTGTTAGCTGCATGAAAGCCTGGAGCTAAACTTATTGATTGAAAAGGTCAGCATATTAGCAAGAGCCTCCAGTCTTCTTATCCATTAACCCAAAACATTGAGTGTAACCAGGGAAACCAAGAAGAAAATGGAAAGCTCTTAAACAATGAAACAGCTTTTGTCTTCCTGAGATAAGACCTGAATATTTGTCTCCATCCCTGGAGCATTTTCACCAGAGCCCTAGAATTATTGACAAGACTGACTCTCACTGCTGAAAAATAACAAGTCCATTATGAAACCTAGCTTAAAGGTGAAAGCTTATTGAAGTCTCACTGGCATGCACAAGCAAATGAATCACTTGGTCACACCATGATGAATGGTTTTCATACTTAAGAACATAAGAATTTACAGATAACATCAACGAGGCTAATTGTATACAAAACCAATATGATGCCTTACATAATAACTCAGGTGTACAACAAGATACATAGCTACCTTTTGGGAAGCAACTTATAACAAACAGACCTGCCCAGGAAAACTACACTGAAAAAGACAAGGTGTGGCCCTTTGCCTCCATGGTCTGTGTGATCTTATGTAAGATATTGCTGGAACCCAGATATTGCTTTCTTAGTTTAAGGATGAAGATGCTGAGCCTTGTTAATAACTTTGTTAAGCTTTGTCAGGGCATTGAAAATAATTCCTTCACTGCTATGTGTTTTTGTGTGGTAGAAAAAAATGAATATAGAGAGTTGTGTTAGAGGAAAAGACCAAATTTAACTTCTTTCATATAGAGAATGTTAATGCCTGTATATTCTATCTTCTTATTTTAGTTTTTGGGTCAAACTTGACTCTGCTGGCTCTGAGTGCTCAGGGGTCACTCCTGGTGGTACTCAGAGAACCATATGTGGTATCAGGGAATGCACTTACCTTGGCTGCATCTGGGGCAAATGCCTGAAACACTGTACAAACACCCCAGCCCAATGTCTGTACATCTTAGAGAAACAACATATTGCAGGTTTATATCCCAAGCTAAGGAACCGGCTAGGGCATCAGGGTGAGAGGAGAGGGACTTTACATGATGTGAAGAGGTTGAGTCATATGATAAAAACCTTTGTCTAGATGTTTGCTCTGTCATAGAGCTATCTCTGACTCCCCTCTGCAAGAGTTATCTGTGGAGATAATCTCAGTATTAGGCGATTTGGGAAATTGATAAATTCAGATCACCTCTGCCTCTTCATTCTCTAAGGTAATGGTGAGATTTTCTTCTGAGAGTCACAGGGCCTCCATTAACCTTAATTCACAGGGCCTCCATTAACCTTTATTCTCATTAACCTTAATTCTGGACACACACTGGAAAACTCCTATTCTGGAAATCATTTTAAAAACCTATCTGAACACATTGGGACAATCTTTGAGTGCTAAAGGTCTTGATCTTTGGGATCTAATGTCCTTTGGGATTTATGATTGGTGTCGCGAAAATAATAGAGTAATAGAACAATTGGCCCGTTATCACCTTTGAGTACTAGAAATGGGGCCAGAACAAATTGAGACAGGCTCTTAGTATAAAGTCCGTGTTAAATTTATTTTTTCTGTTTTATAATTTTAATGTAGAAAAAAGCCACAACTGTTGATACAATTCTAGAATTAAAATGGATTAGAGAGCAAAGCTGCAATCTCAAAATCAATCAATATAGAAAATAAATCTATGTGAACATTGTTATATCTGATATCAGGGTTGTCAAGTGCTTGTCTAAGAATTTAAGCTGTTTGTCGTATTAGGAGGTGTTGTGTAGCCGTGTATGTATGTGGCCATTGGCCCAGAGATTTCAGGATCTATGGTTTGGGCCAAAGAGCAACTTGGCAGTGACTATGGGAAGTGGGCGTGACTGCCGGAACTTCTGGAAGCATGGGGTGGGGCAGGGGGCAGGCTATCCACCCTGACTCAAAAAGCACAGTTCACAGCCTGGGCACTGGGTACCTTAAATGATTTGCAGATTGGCATATCTGAAGAGTCTGTTTGTGAAGCAGTAGAGTTGAGCGTAGCTATAGTGTGGAGTGAGGTGCTGCTGCCCAAGCTTCAGCTGCGCAGGTCTTTGGATCACTCACTTCCCATGGGCACTCCGGAGTTTTCAGCCGAGGGTCTGGTGATTCCATAAAGCTTAGCTGCTTGGCATGCATCTCCTGGGAGATTTAGTTGAGATTCCGTGAAGGAGGACTGTAAGTCACATGTGTAAGTGTAAGTCACATGTCATATATTTAAGAAACTTTATTGAAGTACTGTGATTTACAGTACTGTTAATGACAGTTTCATCATACATTGTTTCAACACTACACTAACCATTAGGGAACCCACTTTCCTCCACTAAGGTCCCAAATGTCCCCCCCAGTGGCATTCCACCATCTAACCGACTGCTGCAAAGCTAAGTTCATAAACATTTGCCTCTAGCCATCTGTTTCTCCCCTACTGTGCACTTCCCCTATTTGAGAGAACTTTTTCTGTACCTATCCCTTTCTTTCTGCATGTCAGATTTGTTAACACTATGTATGAAAAGGGAGAATGTAAAGTAACACTTTAATATTTGTTTTGGTGGGTGTACATTGAAATGATAACAGTCTGGTTATATTGAGCTAAATGAAATATAGAATGAAACTTAATCCTACCCATTCCTTTTGACCTTTTTGGCTTGCATATGTGGCTCAAGTTAGGATATAGTTGGATTACGAGGTGAGGCTCCTGCAAGTATCCATAAGGAATCCATTCCTGAGTAAGCCCCTGCCCAAGGCAGGGAGTCCATCTGATGTGCTTGTAGGCTTGCCCCAGGCACATAGGAAATGAGCGTTTAGCATCAGTGGGAGACTGCCAACCTCCTGAGATGGGCGACTCTGTAGGGATGACTCTAGGTGACCCAGTTTATTGTCTTCTCCTTTAGCAACTTTGAGTGCCTGAGGGTGCCTCCCATTTCACTAAAGAGCTACAGAAATTTCTGTTCAGGCAACTAGTGACATTAATTTTAAGAATGAGCTGGCTGGAACATTTATTCACGCCACTTCCCAGGCCTTTCCGTCTTTCTGTTGCTTGGCTTAGTGTAGTGTCTTTTCTCCTGTGAAATACACCACATTCAGATAATGTCCAAGGTAACATGTTTAGGCAGCTTAAGTTCTCTGTGAGCATCATTAAACTTTATTCATGTACAAAATGCCTTAAAAACACAACGCAAGTGTAGTCTGTGTGATCTGGTCAACGATGTATAACCAAGTTCAGTCAGACGTCTCGAGGTCCATGTTGGCATTTTTCTTCATGATTGAGTTGGTGCTTGGTGACCTTTTTATTAGACAAACTGTACTTTTAATGCAGGGCTTTTCAAACTAGGGTGGGCACAGGCATCAGTGGACATAGTCTGGTAATCTGGGAGTCCTCAGAATTCCACTTTCCCTTGTTACCTCTTAGCCTTGAGTGTTTTCTCCTAGACACCAACTTGAATTTGCATGACCTTTGTGGGGTAAAATTTTTTGTTGGCTTTTTTGGGTCATACCCAGTGATGCTGAGGGATTACTCCTGGCAGTGTTTGGGGACCATATGGGGTGCTGGGGAACAAACCAAGCTGCCCATGTGGAAGGTCCAATGCCCTCCCTGCTGTACTATTGTTCCAGCCCCATGTGGTAAAATTTTAATGTCAATTACTGCATGCCTGCCAACCTTTTCCTTCACATAAAGATGCTTATTTTCTTGACTGATAATGAGTCTTTAAAGTTCTTTCTCTTCTTTTTTTGTCTCTCTCTTGGCGTCACTGAATTATATTTGAAAGATAATCATGGCCATAGAGAAGTGGTTATGGGAGAGTTGGGACGCCACATGTGAGACAGGGACAATGAGACAGCAGAATACTATGCTCTTCTTGTAACTTAGGAGAAAGGGAACAACATAAGAACTGGTGATGACTGTCATATTTACAACTAATATGGAAAGATGAGAGAGAACACAGAGAGAGCGTGATTTGGGGTCATTTGGACAGGCATATAACTATGCAACTTAGGGCAAAATGTTTGGCCTTTTTAAGTTTTGATGTCTTTGTTAAAACAATGGGAATAAAAATATAACATGCCTCTTCGATAAATGACACTAGAACAACTACATATATTCTAAAAAAGAACTTTGACTCTTGCGTCACATCCTACATATATTTTATTTTTTTGACCTTTTTTTTGCAGTTTTTTTTTTTTAATTTTTTTTATTATACCACCGTGAAACATACAATTACAAAAGTGTTCATAATTGGTTCTTGGTAATACAGTATTCCAGCACCCATCCCTCCACCAGTGCCCCATTTCCACAACCAATGTACCCCTCCCTCCCGTCCCCCAGGCCGCCTTAATAGCAAGTACCCCAGATTCCTCTCTTTCTCTCTCTATCTCTCTCTCTGTCTCTGCATCTCTCTCCCTCTTATTTTACACATTGTGGCTAGCCCTGCAGGTATTTAGAGTTTATCACTTAAGTCTCTTTGTGTATATTCAGTGGTGAGATTTAATCTGCCATTACCATTTCCCATATTTAGTAAAACACTGGTATCTTTATATCCTATTAATTAATGCAGTCATTCTATATCTGTCCTTTTCCTTCTGACTAATTTCACTCAGCATGATAGACTCCATGTCCATCCATTTGCAGGTAAATTTCATAATTTCGTCTTTTCTGACAGCCGCATAGTATTCCATAGTGTAGATGAACCACAGTGTCTTTAGCCAGTCCTCTGTTCTCGGGCATTTAGGTTGTTTCCAGATTCTAGCTATAGTGAATAGCGCAGAGATGAATAAAGAAGTACAGATAGTGTTTCTGCTATGTGTTTTTCGGTCTCTCGGTATATTCCCAGGAGTACTATTGCTGGATCAAATGGGAGCTCAATATCTAGCTTTCCGAGGAATGCCCATATTGTTTTCCAAAAGGGCTGGACCAGTTGGCACTCCCACCAGCAGTGGATGAGAGTCCCTTTATCCCCACATCCACGCCAGCACCAGTTGTTCTTGCTGTTTTGGATGTGTGCCAGTCTCTGTGGGATGAGATGGTACCTCATTGTTGTTTTGATTTGCATCTCCCTGATGATTAAAGATGAAGAGCACTTTTTCATATGCCTTTTGGCCATTTGAATTTCTTCTTTTTGGAAGCTTCTGTTCATTTCTTCTCCCCATTTTTTGATGGGGTTGGCTGTTTTTTCTTGTGGAGTGCTACCAGTGCCTGATATATCCTGGATATTAACCCCATGTCAGATGGGTATTGGGTGAATATCCTTTCCCACTCTGTGGATTGTCTTTGTATCTTGGTCACCGTTTCTTTTGAGGTGCAGAAGCTTTTCAATTTTATATAATCCCATTTGTTTATCATTGCTTCCATTTGCCTGGTCAGTGGTGTGTCGTCTTTAAAGATACTTTTCGTTTCGATGTCGTAGGCGTTTCTCCTATGTTTTCTTCGATGTACCTTATAGATTCATGTCTGATATCGAGATCTAGAATCCATTTTGATCTGACTTTTGTGCATGGTGTTAGAAGGAGGTCTAAGTTCATTTTTTACACGTAGCTGCCCAGTTTTCCCAGCACCGTTTGTTGAAGAGGCTTTCTTTGCTCCACTTAATATTTTTTGCTCCTTTATCGAAGATTAAGTGGTTCTATATTTGTGAGTGCGTTTCAGGATACTCAGTTCTATTCCATAGGTCTACGGGTCTGTCTCTATACCAATACCACACTGTCTTAATTACAACTGCTCTGTAGTAGAGCTTGAGGTTGGGGGTAGAGTCTCTGGGGGTGCGCGCCGGCGCGGGCGGGCACCTGGGGCTGTGGTAGAGCCCCAGGTCTCCGCAGAAGGTGGAACTACAACCCCAGGAAGTCCGGCGGAACCGGAAGTAAACCGTCATTTTGAACTCTCACCCTGGCCTGCCTGCAACTCAGGTAGTCTCTGGGGTGTCGCGGCTGGCAGGGCGGGCGGCCGCTTATGCGGCCGCTTATTATTACTAAAACTAGGAAATTCAACACCAAGGGTAGGTAATACCCTCAGAAAAAAAGAAACAGTACACTAGAGGAATCTATCCCTGAACACACCACACCATGGGAAAACAACGCAGATCCCCAGCTCGAAGAACAGATGAAGGAATTGACCGTGAAGAATCAAAAAGAATACAGATGTGCATGATCACTCTGACAATGAAATTTAGAGAGGAAATTGGTAGGATGTTTAAGGAGCTCAACGAAAAAATTGAGCAGATGTCCAATAAAATACAGGAGAACATAAGCGAAGCAGTTGAAAGGGCAGTCAATAAACTACGGGAGGAAATGAGAGCAGAAATCAGAACCATGCAAAGAGAAATATCATCACTTAAAAACTCAGTAGATGAAACGAAAAAACACAATCGGGGCTCTCAACAGTAGGATGACAGCAGCGGAAGAGAGAATCAGTGAGACTGAAGATGAGCTGCAGAAAGCACTCAGAGAACTACATAAGATGGAAAAGATCGGAAAATGGATCAGCAGCGGAACAGAGAACAATGGGATGAAGCCAGGCTGAACAACATAAGAATCACCGGAGTCCCAGAGGGACAGGAAAAAAAAAGTAGAGCTTGAGGTTGGGGAAAGTGATACCTCCCATCTTCTTTTTTCCCAAGGATTGCTTTAGCTATTCGTGGGGTTTTATTATTCCATACAAATTTCAGGAGTGTTTGTTCAATTTCTTTGAAGAACATCATGGGTATCTTTATAGGGACCGTATTGAGTCTGTATAAAGCTCTAGGGAGTATTACCATTTTGATAATGTTAATCCTTCCAATCCATGAGCAGGGAATGTGTCTCCATTTCCTCAGGTCTTCTTTTATTTCCTGAAGTAACGTTTTGTAGTTTTTCTTTGTAGAGCTCCTTTACATTCTTTGTCAAACTGATTCCTAGGTATTTGATTTTCTGCGGTGCAATTGTGAATGGGATAGTTTCTTTAATGCCCCTTTCTTCTCTTTCGCTGTTTGCATATAGGAAGGCCATTGACTTTTGGGTATTGATTTTGTACCCTGCTACTCTGCTATAGGAATGTATTATTTCTAGGAGCCTCTTGGTAGAGAGTTTCGGGTTTTCCAGGTATAATATCACTACATATATTTAAAAGAGAACTTTCACTCTTGTGTCACGTGTTTGTGACATCACGTGTCACAACCGCCATGTGAAAGTAAACACAGAGGACTATCTGCACAGCCTTGAGACGGATAAAATCTGCTAGAATGGGCACATAAAGCTGTAACCAAAGAAAAAAGTGAAAGAGTATTACATTGGCCTTTATCAAAATGAAAAAACCCTGCTTTTTAAAAAGGTAATTTTGCCATTTTCAGATTATGATATCTCAGGAAGTCTCCATGAAGCCCTACTCGGGTCCCCTGCATGGTGCTGAGTTGCAATCATAACCCCAGTAACACACCCAGCGATGATGCATGTTAATAATCTGAGAGTTTCCATCTGGGGTACTGGCAAAACAGAAGACATTCTGGGGCTGCAAGTATTCCTTTTCAGTTTTTAAAGGTGTCGTTTTTCGTGTGTTGTTTTCTGCAAATGAGTTGTCATTGCAAAGGCTTGTGGGTCAGATAATGTCTTTCTGAGAATAAGAGAGCTTTGGGAAACTCAGAAGCAACCAGCTGAACACTGCAAAAGGCAGGGTGAGGGTTAAGCTTGGGAAAAATTTCCAAAAGTAATGTACTGAAATAGAAGGCAGGGTGAGGGTTAAGCTTGGTAAAAATTTCCAAAAGTAATGTACTGAAATAGACATACTTAATTATCCCCATAAAATAACACTCAATGAAGTTTCAACTGTTGTAGTAGACAGATCTGCATATTAAAAATCCCATAATGCTTCATGAAATATTGATGACTTGGTAATGATATATTCCTCCCTTTAATGGCTCTAAATAATTAAATGCTTCCATGATATTTGGAAACACAGTAATGATAGTCATTGTTTAACCCATGCTCTCTGATTTACAAAAGATTATGATCATTTTAGTGGAGTCTGCTCATGGGTTTGACAATATGGCAAAGTCCATGCCAAATTTGAATGATGGATCTTTCTCTTCGGAAAATGTTTTTCCTCTTCTCTTAGTTTTGCTATTGCAATGACTGCAGGCCACACACATGCCTAGCTGTGGGGCAGCCAAAATGTCTTGCAATAGCACAGCGGGAGGGCATTTACCTTGCATGCAGCTGAGCCGCATTCGATCCCGGCATCCCATATGGTCCCCTGAGCACCACCAGGAGTAATTCCTGAGTGCAGAGCCAGGAGTAACCCCTGGGCATTGCCAGGTGTGCCCCAAAAAGCCAAAAAAAGTATTGCCGCTCCAGGAATCACAGAACAGTCAGGCTTAAACAGCAGGACTGCTGGTATCATACTCAGTGCATGCAGAGCACTGGGAGCTGAGCGTACAGCCTGCTGCTGGCAAGGTTGCACGATGATGATTTTATCATCCAGTGAATGATATTTTTATTGATTTTCATGTTTGCATCCAGTAAAAGACATTCAAGAGTATAATTTTAAGATTGGATTATAGAGGGAGTTGACATTTTCTGCAAGGGGCCGGAGTAAATATTTCCAGGCCTTGAGAGCCATATGGGCTCTATCATGGATACTCAATTTTACCAGTGCAGCACAAAAACTGACACACAATATGTGAGCAATGGTCACGTCATGTTCCAATGAAACTTTATGGACACCGAGATTAAATTTCATGGAGTTGTTATCTGTCATAGATCCTTCTTTCTATTTCCAATAAAACCCCATTTCATCATGAAAAAAGCAGCTTTAGCTAGAGAATAATACATAAACAAGTGATTTGGCCCAAGGAGAGTAGTTTGTTGATGCTGACCCCTGGATGAGAGTACTGACATTTTTTAAGAGGTTTTACTGTCGTTTCACTTCCCTGAAATTTAGTTTTTATGAAACTTGGGCTTGCTGAGAGTTATGGAGTAAAATTCAGAGACAAACTGTGTATGTTGAAAAGCACTGTCAAATTTAAATATTAATATTTTGATATTATGATTCATTGTGCAGTCATTGTTAATCACATAGGTTGCATATTATTTTATGTGATCAGCCATGTTTCCCCTTCTCATTATAAATATGAGAAGCATTATTATAAGAGAAATATTATAACAGAAACTGGCAGTGGAGTGCTTGATGTAAAACTACACTAAATGCAGCAGGGATTTCATTTTTAACAAAAGAAAACTTGACCTTTGACTCTCCATGTTCCTCTTCTCTCTCTCAAATTTGGGTAGATAACATGATAAATGAGAGTCATTTGGGGAAGTGAGACAAAAGTGGGGGATGAGTGAAAATTGAGTCAAATTCCCGTCTGAAACCTCTTGCTCATCTACTTAAGCTGTGCCCCCTCCTGCCCCCCCCATCGTTTAGGAGGCAAAGGACATCTGTTCTAGATGATTCAGATCATGACCTGCCTCAAGGCAGCACGAGGTGATCTCTTAATGCCTTTCTTCTGTCCGTCCTAGACGCCACAGGTTACCGGCGAAAATGGAACCAATTTGCTCGTCACTGCATTTAATGCTGTTCCTTATATAATTATTGCCGGGAAATAGACAAACAAAGAGTTCAGCTCCTGTTCACAATCTTGTGTGTTTTAATGTTTTAAAAGCTAGTTTTCAAGTTATTAGAATGTATTTAATTGGAGCGTTACCAGCCTCCTTCCTCAGCTTTTGTTCCCTTAGCTTTAGAAAACCAACACCACCAATTAGGAAAAAAAATGAATTCAATCCACAAGCTTATGTACCTAGTGGGTAGCACTTAGGGACTTGAAAATCATAGATTAACAACATTAAATTTGAAGAACTGCTTTAATGAAGTAATTGTTTTATAGTTGAGGAGGAGGACATGATAGTGCAGGCACAGAACATCAAGTACATCATTGAACTGATCAAGATGATAAGGTGTCAATTACATGGTGCCATTTTTTTAAATATCTACTTTTTTTATTTTTTATTTATTTTTTTAGTCTGAAACCTATGAACTTTATTTTTTTTTCACTATCACTATCTTCCCGTTCATCATCTATTTGCTAGAGCGGGCACCAGTGATATCTCCATATGTCCTGTCTCATGCTAGTAGAACCAAGGGCATCTGCTTGCTCCAGGAACATAAAGAGCCTCAAACCATTATATTAGTCATGGGAATGACCTAATATAATTGTTACTGGTATTTGGCATATCAAATACGACACGGGCAGCTTGCCAGGCTTGCCGTGCGGGTGGCATACTCTTGTAGTCACCTCTAAATAAAGCATTTATTGATGAACCACATGGCTGCTAGCGGCCGCTAATTGTTTTATCATGTGGGTCCACATGATTCTAACATTATTTACTTCTTTTACTATAAAACAATTAAAACAACACACTAATTGTTTTATAGTAAAAGAAGTAAATAATGTTAGAATCATGGACCCACAGTGAGGCACTACCCTTTTCTTTGGCTCTCTGCGTCCCAAAATGGCTATAAATGCCATTTTATACACCAGAATCTCTAGAAAAGTTGAAAATAAGCCTATGAGCCTTGGTCTCTCTATACTCCAGCGATGGTGCTGGAAACCACCAGCAAGAACACCAGTTCTTTGTTGCACAGGAAAATAAAATCTGGATTTCAATGATTTCTCTCATTTGTCCATTGTTGCTTTTAATAACCCTTGCTGCTGTTATTTATAACCCAAATGTTATGCAAAGCTTTTAAGCAGCCTAAATCCCTGGCCCTGGAGTTATCCTGTCTTTTTACATTGGCTCGAAAATGGCAGTTTGGGAAATGTTGAACTAATGCCATTGGAGACAAGATAATTCAGTCTATAATTGATAACTGTAGTCTAGATAGTGGATCATCAGAATCGTGGGAAAACCTTCAGGACACATATTTGAGACTGGTGTAAATAAACGGGGCAAGTTTTTAGACTAATGACAGACACAGGGCTGACCTGGAGCGATTTAAACATTGGAGTATTCGTTGCTACTACTCAACCTCTTATTATTCAATCACATAGGTTGAACATTATATTCTGTGGTTTGGTTTTAGATATAATATTATAAAGTGGTAGCATTGACTTGCTCTCACCTTCCCAGGGACCCTTGAGCTAGGCCTCAGTACAATAAACATGCCAGTCCAGGATAGTTCAGGATAGAGTGCCTACCTTTCAGCTATGGAGCCTTGGTATAGTTCCTGACATCACCGACTTGGCAGAAGGTGATCCCAGTGGCACCACCATTTGGGATCTGTGGTCCCATGGCAGTGTTTGACCTCTGGTACACATCAGCCAAGTTTTAACTGCAAGTAAAAGTGAGTGACCCCTGGTGAGCAACAATTCAAATGTATATGACCCCTTCTCATAATAACAAAAAGAAAAGGGAAGTGGAGCAAAAATACTTGTAAATCTAATGATGCCAACTAATTCTGTGTCTGTGTCGGGAAGCTGCTGGAGTCCCCAATAGTATCAGGACAGAAGTTCTCTTCTACCTCACCTCCGAGGCCGCTGAGGAACAGATAAAAACTCACGAGTCCGGCGCAGTTCCAAAAGGCTTTTAATAGTACAAGCTCTACCACTGCAATCCAATATAATGAAAGAACTCCATCTCTTGTCAGAACTTAGACCACATACAAGACCCCAAGTCTCTTACCAAAGAGGATCCCACCAGAAGCGTCCCACCAAAGTGAATCCCACCAGAGAGGAGAAAGTACCTCAAGTCAATCCCTTTATAAACACGAAAGTAATCCTAACTTCAGGGAGGGTCCTGTCAACAAAGAACTCTAAACAGTTTCTAGATAGTAGAAGATTGTAGAAGGGTGGTGCCACACTCTACTACAGGTCTACACAAATGATTATGCCAAGAGCTTCTGAGATTATCTCTTATGTGAAACACTGGAGAGAGAGGGGGCTGGTATAAAGTAATACATCTTAATTTACTGGGCTTCATGTAATCTAGATGGTACCCACAAAGTCCTTCTTATTTATTATCTGCACCAGGGTGATTCTAAGTATCTTGTTTTCTGTGTACTAAAAGGGTCACACTCGCCTGCTTGAGGACAAACTAGTATGATCCTTCCTATTATCTTAAACAATAGCCAGGGTGGTAGCCTCCTGGTAAATTCTAGCTGTCCTATGCTGAGTCCAGTGGGTATAAAGAGGGGCTTTGCCCAATCTAGATAACATAGAAGTCTTAGTAGATGTACAATAATAAGTCAGAAGTTACTCATTCAGAGTCAAGGTGACTTCTGTAACTGCTACACCCTCCAACAGTGTTTACACAGAAGAGAGATCTCATTAGTATGGATGCTGGCTTAAGTACATGTAAATAGATTAAGCTGTGATTGAATAAAACAGCAAAGCTCCCAAGCTAGCTAGGCCTGTCATCCAACAATTCTGAATATATGGGGATGCTATTGATTAGTCCTCATTTACATGAAATTGTCTTTCCCAGAATATTATTCCCATCTAGGACATCCTGGAGGGTCCCATCCATGTGGACAGAATTCTGGTCTCCTGTTAACTCATCTTTATTTGGAACCAGGACCGATGCTAGGTGCTTTCCACTCAACACCTATCATGGACTCTTCTCAAAAATGCTGCAGAAACAGACTCCTATATGGGCATTTGCTACTTATGTAGACTAGGTGCCCAGAAAAGGTCCAAAACAGGCCTTTCAAGACCTGTCACTTGTGCACCTGAATTATGTGGAGCTGAAATCAGTTGAGACTCTTTGGAATCCAAGACAAATTATTGCCGCTCTTCTAACTACCTAAAAAGAATAAAACTGGGGAAGGACCAGGTTTCCCGACTTAGGGCTGTCTCCAGAATTCCCCTTTATATAAGTCAGAGGAACCTGTCTCGATGGCAGGGCAAGCATGTAGTTTTAAAGCAGCTGGGGTTTTACAAAACTTTTTTATCATGTGTACTCAACTCTTTGTGAAGCTCAGTGCCTTTCCTTAGTTCAGGGTAAGTGATCTCCCTCATTTTGCCCCATGGACTTTGGAACTACGCCCATCACAATTCTCCCAACATATGTAGTTAAATGTATTCCTTTTTCCTACTGACCTGATACAAATTTGGCTGTTCAACTAAGCCCTAGGGAACACAGGAGATAGCAGGAACACCCTCTTCACCACTATATCATGCTGTACAATGCTGTCTCAGTGACTAGAAGCTGAAATTCCTATCAACTTTACTAGACATTCCCTCCACACAGCATGCAAGCTCAGCATCCACTATAAGGTGTATCTGAGCTTTAATAAAGAAACAACAGTGAGACAATAGCCAAATGGAGAGTGAGTTGCTGGGATTGGAAAGGGATGCAACTGTCATTCATGAGTAGTCTTTTTTTCAAGCAAATGTGTTGATTGCGCAGACAGAGCCCTTGTCGACTCTATCAATGCAATCAGTGGCTGAGCTGAAGTTCTTGTGGGATCAGAGCTCAGGGACTGCTGAGATTTAGCAGGTGAGGCTTTGCTATGGTTTGCAGAACAGGCTGTAAGTTTTTGTCCTGTCAGGTAGGGGAGGGCATTTCCTTTAACCCTCTGGGTTCTTCATAGGATGGTTGAGAATCACATATGTAGACAGATTAGGACAAACATACAAATTGAATTATGTACATAGGGTGGATTTGTATCAATGGGGATTCCAAGCTAGTGGAATGAGAGTGAAATGAGGGCTCTGTCTTGAGCTAGGAATTGGATTGAGGCCTGTGTCTTCAAGGAAGAAGAGGGGCTCATACAAGAAGATGGTGCCTTATATGACAAACACCACATGCTCTGTAATTTGAGATGCTTGTCCTGCTACAGAAAGGTGGTTTCTAGTAGAGATCTTAATTCTGACTAAGACTCCCTAGTCTTCATTCTTCAGGAGTTAAGGAGTGATGAAATGTCTGATAAGCCTGAGAGGCTTTGATTGACCTCAACGTGCAAGACTTCCTGTGCCAAAGTGACACATGATCAGAAGGCCCGATCTGCAGTGTGAGGGAGACCTGTCCTTCAGCCTGCTTGCTGAGTGCTTCTCTGGAGGCAGACACTGCCTCCCCTCCTGCCGTGCGGGCAACACAGGGCTGTCACCTGACTCTGCGCCAGAGCAGCCAAAGCCGATTTCAGATTTGAGTCGCACTCAAGAAAGACTCAATTCTGTCTAACCCCCATATTGTTCACCCAGGATTTCCCCGGTTTCTAACCTAAAACCCTAGCACACATGCTCCTCAAATACTCATTAATTTTTAAATACTACTTCTGCTTGATATTTGATCTTTATTCTGTCTACATATACATCTATGTATATATGTGCATAAATATGTGTATATACATGTATATATGTGTGCATATGTGTATATATGCATATATATATATATTAGGGCCATGGTACTCAGAAGAAACTCCCAGCAATATTCAGAGGACCATGGTGCTGGGGATCAAACTGAGACTGTTCACATGTGCTCAATCCATTGCGTTTTTCTCTCTCTTCCTATCAGTCAATATTATGCAGTGCTATTATCCCAATATCCATACTGCTCCCTGTAGACTGAGTCATGTGAGAAATTCTGTGTATATGAAAATGATTAAATTCACAAATTCAAAAGCTTCTTCTCAACTACATGAAGTTGCCTGAAACAGTTGCATCAAAAATCATTTTCATCACTCAATAGGACCTTCACTCCGCTCCCCCAGCAGCCATTCAACTGTTTCTTTCCACCCGCACCAACCTGTACTAGACTTCACTCACCACCACCCTTCCCCCCACCCCTCCCCCCATAAAGAGGATAGCTCCGCTGCAGAAATGTGTGTCGTTTGGTGCTTTTGTAGTCCCAAATTTATGCCTCTGTTTCATTAGCATATTTGGATTTTTCTTCATAACTCATCCCTAGAAAGCCAAGAAGATACCCATAGGCATAAAGAGTTTGTTACAAATGGAGGACAGCAGGGCATGAGGCTGTGAGGCAGAGTGCAAGCTTTAAACGTGCAAGGTCCTGGCTTCCATTTCCAGCATGGCACACACAGAGAATCAAACGAGCATAAGGTGAAATTCTGTGGGGCATACAACTTTTCAAACAGTGTTCTTCACCTAATTACACACGCCGCATATCCTGCCCACTACTCCACAGAGCAGCACTAAGAAACAAGGTGGTCTTCTACCTTTCTCCAGCTGCACCTTGGACTGTAATGCTTGAGCACTCTGCTTTGGAATCAAATGGTCTCATCCCAGAGCTGGCTTTGGTTTTCCTCCTGGCTGCCTGAGAGGCACCTATCTGTGCCTACTTGGACCAGATGATGGTTCAAAGGACTGTGATGAGGCAGAAGGTAGAAACACAAAGCACAGGAACCAGGCACATGCAGCGTTGCTCTGCCCTTGGAGCTGCTCTCCAGGCACAGCTGATTTCTGTGCAGAGCACAGAGCCTTCCATGAGCCAGGACAGTTGTTCCAACAGTGGACCCTGACCCTCCCCTGTTCATTCTGCTCCGTGGAGGGTTACTGCTACTCTGTTACTGTACATGGTGAGTGACAGGTGGGCTCATGAGCCTTGGGATGCTTTTCTGGGCAGCCACTTCCCCCCCCAAGCCCCTCTGAGCCAATACCTCCACACTGCCTGAGGGCTTGCCTGAAGCAGGAAGCGCCCCTGCTTAACCCAGTTGGCACCTTCCCTTGATTGCAACCATGTGGGATCTAGCACCCCTGAGAGTGTGCTGGTCCTTTCTGCCTCTCATCACAGGAAGGGACTTCCCAGGGCAGTCTGTGTCCCAAAAGAGGTGGAACTAGGGGCAGGTTTGTCCTGGTTCCTGCTAGGAACGTGCAGCTGAGGGTAGGGTTGAGCACCTGGAAGATTCCTCCTGGGCCCATGAGCATATAGTTCTTTTTTCAACAGCAGCAGAGAGTTCTTTAGGTGAGTTTGTTTGCCTTCCCAAAGCCCTTGTATCTCAGTCCACAACTTTATTTCCACATACTTCAGAGTCCGTGTCCCAGTCACGTTCTGTTTGACCAGCTCCTTTTCATCTGAGCATCCCCTCTGGCCCGGAGCATACCGCCATCTGCTTGGGTGCAGTCCGATTCTCCTGACCTTCCTCTCCTGCCCCCCCCTTTTTTTTTACTTTTTGGGTCACACCCAGCAGTGCTCAGGGATTACTCCTAGCTCTGCATTCAGTAATTATTCTTGGTGGTACTTCGGGGATCCTATGGGATACCAGGGATCAAACCTGGGTTGGTCACATGCAAGGCAAATTCCATTCCTGCTGGACTATCACTCCGCCTGTTGGAGGACATGTTTAGCTAATCTGGGAGTTTTGTTGTTTTGCTCACTCCCAGCTTAATCTTATTTAAGCCAAGGTTCATTCTAATGAGATCTCTCTTCTATGTAAACACTGCTAGAGGGTGTGGCAGTTACAGAAGTCACCTTGATTGAATAACTTCTGACTTATACATCTACTAAGACTTCTATGTTTTCTAGATTGGGCACAGCTCCTCTTTATACCCACTGCACCCAACGTGGGACAGTTAGAATTTACCAGGAGACTACCACCCTGGCTACGCTGAGACTAAAGGAAGATTATAGGAAGGATCATACTAGTTTGCTCTAAGCAGGCGAGTATGACCCTTTCAGTACATGAGAACAAGATACTCAGAATCACCCTGGTGCAGATAATAATAAGGACCTTGTGGGTACCATCTAGATTACATGAAGCTCATGAAGTTAAGATGTATTACTTTATATCAGCCCCCTCTCTCCAGTGTTTTACATAAGAGATAATCTCAGGATTAGTCCTTGGTGTAACCTTTGTTTATACCTGCAATAGGGTGTGGCACTCACACTCTGTTTAGGGTCTTTGTTGGCATGACAACCTCCCGATTGGATTACTTTGGTGTATATAAGGGGGCTGACTTGAGGCCCCTTCACCTTTGCCTTTTGGTTCCTCAGTCTTCAGCTTTTGGCTTTTGGCTTTTTGGCCTCTTTGGCCTTTGCTCCTTCTTCTGAGTAGGACTCAGCTCGGGTGAGATCCTCTCTCTTTGGTGGGAGACTTAGGCTCTTTGTATGGTCTAAGTTCGGACCAGAGCTCAAGTTTGTTCATTATATTGGAGTGCTGTGGAAGAGCTTTTGTACTATTAAAAGCCATTTTTGGAACTGCACCGGACTCGTGGAGTTTTCATCTGTTCTCACGGCATCCTCGGAGGTAGAAGACAACCTCTGTCCTGACACTGTCGGGGACCCCGGCGGCGTTCCCCAACACTGGCCCTCCTACCCCTTCTACAGGCAGAGGAACATGTGTGAGCTTGCACAGATTCTTCTCCGACTACTCACAAACTTGCTGCCTTCATATAATTTTTTAAAAAGGGAAAGATGGGCTGAGGGAAGAGGTTGGTGGGAAGCCAGGAATACTCCTAGAAGAAGGGAGTCTCTGACTGCAACACCCTCTAGAAGCCCTGTAGAACTGCTACCTGACAATTTAAAATGGTCCTTTGTAATCTTCGATAAAGGAGCAAAAAAATATTAAGTGGAGCAAAGAAAGCCTCTTCAACAAATGGTGCTGGGAAAACTGGGCAGCTACATGTAAAAAAATGAACTTAGACCTCCTTCTAACGCCATGCACAAAAAGTCAGATCAAAATGGATTCTAGATCTCGATATCAGACATGAATCTATAAGGTACATCGGAAGAAAACATAGGAGAAACGCTCTATGACATCGAAAGCTGAAAAAGTATCTTTAAAGACAACACACCACTGACCAAGCAAATGGAAGCAAAGATAAACAAATGGGATTATATCAAATTGAAAAGCTTCTGCACCTCAAAAGAAATGGTGACCAAGATACAAAGACAATCCACAGAGTGGGAAAGGATATTCACCCAATACCCATCTGACAAGGGGTTAATATCCAGAATATATCAGGCACTGGTAGCACTCCACAAGAAGAAAACATCCAACCCCATCAAAAAAATGGGGAGAAGAAATGAACAGAAGCTTCCAAAAAAGAAGAAATTCGAATGGCCAAAAAGGCATATGAAAAAGTGCTCTTCATCTTTAATCATCAGGGAGATGCAAATCAAAACAACAATGAGGTACCATCTCACCCCACAGAGACTGGCACACATCCAAAACAGCAAGAACAACCGGTGCTGGCGTGGATGTGGGGAAAAAGGACCCTGATCCACTGTTGGTGGGAGTGCCGACTGGTCCAGCCCTTTTGGAAAACAATATGGGCATTCCTCCGAAAGCTAGATATTGAGCTCCCATTTGATCCAGCAATAGCACTCCTGGGAATATACCCTAGAGACCGAAAAACACATAGCAGAAACACTATCTGTACTTCTTTATTCATCTCTGCGCTATTCACTATGGCTAGAATCTGGAAACAACCTAAATGCCCGAGAACAGAGGACTGGCTAAAGAAACTGTGGTTCATCTACACTATGGAATACTATGCGGCTGTCAGAAAGGATGAAATTATGAAATTTACCTGCAAATGGATGGACATGGAGTCTATCATGCTGAGTGAAATTAGTCAGAAGGAAAAGGACAGATATAGAATGACTGCATTCATTAATAGGATATAGATACCAGTGTTTTAATAAATATGGGAAATGGTAATGGCAGATTAAAACTCACCACTGAATATACACAAAGAGACTTAAGTGATAAACTCTAAATATCTGCAGGGCTAGCCATAATGTGTAAAATAAGAGGGGAGAGAGATGCAGAGACAGAGAGAGAGATAGAGAGAGAAAAAGAGGAAACTGGGGTACCTGCTATTAAGGCGGGTGGGGGACGGGAGGGGAGGGGGTACATTGGTGGTGGAAATGGGGCACTGGTGGAGGGATGGGTGCTGGAATACTGTATTACCAAGAACCAATTATGAACACCTTTGTAATTGTGTGTTTCACGGTATGGTATAAAAAAAAAAATAAATAAATAAAAAAAAGAAAAAAGCTAAATAAATAAATAAATAAATAGATAGATAGATAGATAAATAA
>JAJIBD010028385.1:0-35227 GCA_021461705.1 Cryptotis parvus
AGAGCAGTTGTAATTAAGACAGTGTGGTATTGGTATAGAGACAGACCCGTAGACCTATGGAATAGAACTGAGTATCCTGAAACGCACTCACAAATATACAACCACTTAATCTTCGATAAAGGAGCAAAAAATATTAAGTGGAACAAAGAAAGCCTCTTCAACAAATGGTGCTGGGAAAACTGGGCAGCTACATGTAAAAAAATGAACTTAGACCTCCTTCTAACGCCATGCACAAAAGTCAGATCAAAATGGATTCTAGATCTCGATATCAGACATGAATCTATAAGGTACATCGAAGAAAACATAGGAGAAACGCTCTATGACATCGAAACGAAAAGTATCTTTAAAGACGACACACCGCTGACCAAGCAAATGGAAGCAATGATAAACAAATGGGATTATATAAAATTGAAAAGCTTCTGCACCTCAAAAGAAACGGTGACCAAGATACAAAGACAATCCACAGAGTGGGAAAGGATATTCACCCAATACCCATCTGACAAGGGGTTAATATCCAGGATATATCAGGCACTGGTAGCACTCCACAAGAAGAAAACAGCCAACCCCATCAAAAAATGGGGAGAAGAAATGAACAGAAGCTTCCAAAAGAAGAAATTCGAATGGCCAAAAGGCATATGAAAAAGTGCTCTTCATCTTTAATCATCAGGGAGATGCAAATCAAAACAACAATGAGGTACCATCTCACCCCCACAGAGACTGGCACACATCCAAAACAGCAAGAACAACCGGTGCTGGCGTGGATGTGGGGAAAAAAGGACTCTCATCCACTGCTGGTCGGAGTGCCGACTGGTCCAGCCCTTTTGGAAAACAATATGGACATTCCTCCGAAAGCTAGATATTGAGCTCCCATTTGATCCAGCAATAGCACTCCTGGGAATATACCCTAGAGACCGAAAAACACATAGCAGAAACACTATCTGTACTTCTTTATTCATCTCTCGCTATTCACTATAGCTAGAATCTGGAAACAACCTAAATGCCCGAGAACAGAGGACTGGCTAAAGAAACTGTGGTTCATCTACACTATGGAATACTATGCGGCTGTCAGAAAGGATGAAATTATGAAATTTACCTGCAAATGGATGGACATGGAGTCTATCATGCTGAGTGAAATTAGTCAGAAGGAAAAGGACAGATATAGAATGACTGCATTCATTAATAGGATATAGATACCAGTGTTTTAATAAATATGGGAAATTGTAATGGCAGATTAAAACTCACCACTGAATATACACAAAGAGACCTAAGTGATTAACTCTAACTATCTGCAGGGCTAGCCACAATGTGTAAAATAAGAGGGAGAGAGATGCAGAGACAGAGAGAGAGATAGAGAGAGAAAGAGAGGAAACTGGGGTACCTGCTATTAAGGCGGGTGGGGGATGGGAGGGAGGGGTACATTGGTGGTGGAAATGGGGCACTGGTGGAGGGATGGGTGCTGGAATACTGTATTACCAAGAACCAATTATGAACACCTTTGTAACTGTATGTTTCACGGTGGTATAATAAAAAAAATTAAAAAAAAAAGAAGTGAACAGCACCAGGCCCAGACAAAGTCAGACACAAACACCTGAAGAATCTGCCGTCAGTACTCATCAATACAATAGCTCAGATCTTCACACACTACCTGTCTGAATGCAAGGTGCCCTCCTAATGGAAAACCAGCAGGACAGTTCTACTGTTAAAGATAGTTATGAGAATATTGACAACTATCGCCCAATCTGCCTGTTGTCCGTCATCTACAAGCTGTTCACTCAAGTCATCCTGAACAAGATTGGCAGAACATTAGATGAAGGACAAACATGTGAGCAGGTTTGGTTCGGAAAAGATTCAGCACAATCGACCATATGCACATGGTAACCAAATTAATTGAGGTTTGTAGGAGTTCGAGATGCTGCTCTGTCTAACATTTATTGATTTAAAGAAATCAATAAATGTTTTTTTGATTCTGTTGATACTGAAACAGTCATCGAAGCCCTAACCAAATAGGGCATTCAAACCCGATACATCAAGATCGTTTGTGAGCTGTATTATGGAGTCACCACCAAGATCTCACCATTCTACAAGGAAGTGATCATTGATGTCAAAAGAGGGGTTCGGCATAGTGATACCATTTCACGGAAACTATTCAGCGCCACTGTCAAGAATATCATGAGACAATTAGAATGGGAAGTAATGGGAGTGAAGATAGACAGTTGGCAACTACACCACCTCCGCTTCGCTGATGACATCATTCTGATAACACCAAACATTAGCCAAGCTGCACAGATGCTGGCTGACTTCGACCGAGAATGTGGAAAGATAGGTCTACAGCCAAATCTCAACAAAACTATGTTCATGGAAACGAACTAGTTCCAGGACTCCATTAACTCTCAATGGAACAAATATCTCTGAATGCAGCAGTTATGTGCACCTAGGCTCGATAAGTCAACATGATGAACGACCTAAAAACTTGAGCTGCGCGAGGAGGAAGAGAGAGTGGCATGGAATGCCTTCAAAGGCATCGAAGAAATAGCTAAAAGGACAAAGAAAACTCCGGCTCTGGGCACATCTCTTTGACGCCACTGTTCTTCCCTGCGTTAACATATGCCTCAGAGACCTGGGCCCTACGAAAGCAGGATGAAAATGCTATTCTGGTCTCCCAGAGAGGAATCGAAAAGAGCTATGCTTGGAATACACACCTCACTCAAGTGAGAGAAGGAATTCAGAGTTCTGACCTCCGTCGCTATTCCAGAATCAGGGATGCTGTCTCCTTTGCCAAGGCATCGAAAATCAGATGGGCTGGACATGTAATGCAATTTGGAGACAACCGCTGGACTAGAGCCATTACTGACTGAATCCCATGGGATGTCAAAAGATCACGTGGCCGCCCACCTACAAGATGGTCAGACTTCCTTGTAAAGACCCTGAAGGAACGGTTTGAGGCTCTTCATATTCCTGAACCAACCAGATGCCATTGGGCTACATTGGCACGTGATAGGGTCCAATGGAAATGTTACTGGTGCCCGCTAGAGCAAATCGATGAATAATGGGATTCAAGTGATCAAGTGATCAAGTGATCTCTGAACACAGCAGTTATGTGTACCCAGGTCGAGAACTCAACATGATGAATGACCTAGCACCTGAGTTGCACAGGAGGAAGAGAGCAGCATGGAACACCTTTAGGAGCATCAAAGAAATAGTAAAGAAATAGAAAAGGACAAATTACCTCCAGCTCGGACACATCTCTTCAACTCCACCATTCTCCTTGCATCAGCATACGCCTCAGAGACCTGGGGCCTATTAAAGCAGGTTGAGAATGCTATTAGGGCCTCCCAAAGAGAAATCAAAGGAGCTATGCTTGGAATATCACTCCTCATTAAAGTGAAAGAAGGAATCCAGAGTTCCAACCTCCATCGATGATCCAGAGTCAGGGACGCTGTCTTGTTTGCCAAGGTGTCAAAAATCAGGTTGGCTGGACATGTAATGCTATTTGGGAGATGACCACTGGACTAGAGCCATTACTGACTGAATCCCACAGGATGTCAAAAGATCACGTGGCTGCCCAACTATAAAATGGTCAGACTTCTTCGTAAAGACCCTGAATGAATGGTTTGAGGCTCTTATCCATGGAGCAAGCAGATGCCATTGGGCTACACTGGCACATGATAGGGACAAATGGAAATGTTACTGGTGTCCACTCAAGCAAATTGACGAATAACGGGATGTCAAGTTATCAAGTTACCATATATATATATATATATATATATATATATATATATAGACAGTTATTATCTCTAAACCTCTACAAGGTTCAGTCTATCAGAATAATATTGCTTACTTTACCTATGGAATTACTGAGTCATGTTCACTTGCCTTGGAGCAGGCTAGCATGACTCTTTGATCTAGCTGGATTATTTCCAACGGGTATCAAAACGTTGCCAAGTGATTTTTTGGAAAAACTACATATGTCTCCCCAGGGGACCCATGGGATTAAGAGAATTGCACTGAAGCTAGCACAGACCCATGATAAGAATATTTAGCATATTCTTACATAAAGTTATAAAATCAAATGTCTCTTCCAATCCTGCCCCCAATCTACCAGTGTGAATTGTAAGAGGGAGTTTCAAGCAAAAGGCAGCTGGTTCTAGCAGATGCAAGGCTTTTGGGTAGCTGGGACCAGGAGCAAAATAGGGCATGTACTCCAACAATCTTACACATCCAAAAAACACAGAAGCAGAAGGTGGAAGTATGGGTTTGTATATGTCAAATAATGGAAGAATTTCAAAAGACCAATGTCACGTAGAAAATGAATGCAAATGTATTCACCGAGGAGTGATATACTGAGAGAAAAAATACTGCATTTTTTGGATTTTTTGGGTCACTCCTTGTAATGCTCGGGGAGTTGCTCCTGGCTCTGCACTCAGGAATTACTCCTGACAGTGCTATGGGTGATCTAATGGGATGCCGGGAATCGAACCCTGGTTGGCCGCATGCAGGGCAAATGCCCTACCCACTGGACTATTGCTTGGAACCCCTACTTCTATCTTTTTTTTTGCTTTTTTGGGTCACACCCGGCAATGCTCAGGGGTTTCTCCTGGCTCTACACTCAGGAATCACTCCCAGCGGTGCTCGGGGGACCATATGGGATGCCGGGGATCAAACCCGGGCTGGCATGGGCCAGCCGCGTGCAAAACAAACACCCTACCTGCTGGGCTATCCCTCCAGCCCCCTTACTGCTATTTTTAATGCAAGATTAAAAATATGGTAAATGATACTGGAAGTCACCTAGTACCTGAGGACTTGACTCTGCACAGTCTTGTGCAATGCTTATAATCAATTACTACTATATGATTTTCCTTTTTATTTTTAAAAAATAATTGGAGAATTGTGACTTACAAAGTTATTGATAGTTGAGTTTTAGGCATATACTAATTCAACACCAATCTCACCACCAGTGTCAACTTCCCTCCACCAGTGTCCCCACCACCACCCTGCCCCCTGCCTGCCACCCTGACAAGTACATTACCAAGTTGGGTGGTTGTAGCTTAGATTTCATATTTTCAGTGTTGTTGAGTCTATGCCGTGGATATATATTTATACCACTCTCCCACGTTATCAGTATAACCAATGCCCCGTCTCCTATTCCTTTACTTCCCTTTCTCATCTTTTTCCTTTTCCCTTGATTTTTATCTTTCTCTGTCCCCCTCCCTAAGCTCTGGGCAACTTATTCTATATACCACAGATAAGTGACATCACCCTGTGTTTATCTTTCTTCTGGCTTACTTCATGCAACATCTTCCAGTTCCAACATCTTCCAGTTCCAAGATGCAGAAAATTGCATGATTTCATCATTTCTTGCAGCAGCATAGCACAGTATTCCATAGTGTAGGTATACTACATCTTCATGATACACTCACGTCCTTACAAGTTTTATTATGTCTAATTTTCTTTGTGAGTTTTGTTTTTGCTTAAATTTAATATTTCTCCTAACATTTTAAGTTCTCAGAAATATTTTCTTACAACTCTCTATGCTATATATTTCACCTTCACGTCATTTCCAATACATGAAGTATAAATTCAGAAAGACTTTAAAGAGTTAATTTTAAGTAATTCTGTGGTACATTGCAGCAGTATTGACTTGTGTGCTAACATTGTATATGTACAAAAACATTAAAATTTATTCAATTGTCAAAATATATCCTTTTATGGTCATCTGCAATTTGTGGAAGATTTAATCTATTCAGATAAATTGAATTATGATAAATTAGACAAATTACATAGTATATATACATTTTATACTATGTACAGTTGCCATGAAGTATGTTTTCTCTTGGTCTCATATAGTTTTCTTAAATAAGTTCCCCTATAAGGATGTAAATAGATGCCTTCTAAGAGTTTTTAAATGGTTATTTCAAAATTTGTATTTCCAGGAACTTGATCTTTTGGTATAATGATTTTTAGGAATTCAAGATTGAATGAGCTTATAAGACCCGAGAGTTTCTAGCACGTCACAGATAAACCCTAACAAACTTGGATGTTACAGTAACATCCACTTATATTCCTGCATGTCTTATATAATTTCTACCTTTTTCCTTTTCCTATACTCAAATACACTATTAATGCAACATGTATCCAAAGCTCCCACCCTATCTTCCCTTCTAATCCATAACTTCTTTAGGTTTAACACATTCTTTTCCTGTGTTACTGAATCACTCCACAACTCCTCATGCTTCTCTGCCTTCCTTTCTTTCCCTTCTCTGACCTCTGACAAAGTTCCACGTGGCCACTTTTGGTATGTCTCAGATGTGGTCTCTGACGCTGGTGCTGTGGCTCCCCAGTGTTTCTATTGACGTCCACTCCCTGGAGAAAAGTGATACCTAGAAACCATTGAGGGTCCTATTGCCAAAAGTTCCCCTGAAGACAGATCCCCAGTTTAGAGCCTCCATTCTGCCCGTTTTGGTTTAGTTTCCATTACAGTCTCTGTGTCTTAATGTGAATGCCAGAATCAGCTCCTCCAGAGCCAACAGTAGATCCTGACAGTGTGGGAGGTCTTGCAAGCACCTACCCATGTTTCCCATCTGTTTCGATGACTTCATTCTCAGAATGCTTTCCCCAAATGGGTGTGTCACCTGGTGCTCCTTTGGGACAGACAACCTAGGAAAGCCATTTCTTTTCCTCTTGGCATGAACCTGTCCTCCTTTCCACCACTGTAACACATGTAGGGGCACAATGACCCAATGACTTCTGTGACCCAGTGACCCAGAGACACACACCTAGCCCTGGGAGAGGGACCAAATGAGAACACAAGAGTTGCCCATGGTGCTGAGGAGAAGTTTTATTCATCTCAGGGCCTGGCAGGGGCACTGCCATTCTTGCTGTGGAGAAGGGGATGTGGCTAAGCCTGAGAGAGAGTCTCCAGAGGCCCAGGTCTGGGCAGAAGCAGCCTGTAGGGTCTGGGAGATGCAGCATACAAAGTCCTGCAAAGGCTGCACCAGGGGGCTTGTCCTGGCCCTCTGGGCTCTCTTTCCTCTTCTCAGCATCAGGAGTCCGGGTCAGCAGCAGCCATCAGAGCCCTGGCCACAGCCAGAGCCTCCACACAGCTTGCCGCTGCCTCTATCACAGGAGCCAGAGCTGCGGCGTCTGCACCCGTGGGACCTGCGGCGCCTGTTGGGGCTCAGGCAGCAGCCAGCCTCGGATCTGGGCCCATGGCAGCCTCCAGAGCTCAGAGCACAGCCAGAAGGGGCGGAAGGGGAGCACTGTGCTGTTGCTCTTGGGGGGCACTTGGGCGAGGGGCACTTGGCAGGGGCTGGGTCTGCTGCTGGCTCTGCTGGCAGGACATCTTGCTGGAGCTGATGATTCTGCACAAAACGAAATATATGTCAAGGCAATGAATTCAGGACAACTTCACCCCTCTATGTGTTTAGTTATATATCTGCATATCTGCTCCCTTATGCCTTTTAAGCCAAAATCTCTGCCAGAAAAATGAGATCTTGGAGTGGACATACACCCACTGGAAGTGGCTGCCTAGGGTTATCTGCTGGGCCCCTGGGCTTCCCTGATTAATAGTTCAGAATACCAACAGGACATTACACATCAATGGGATATCTTCTTGAGGACCTTGATTTGGGTTCACAATCTTAGAACTCCCATGCTCCCTCACCACATACACAGTCACACACACATAGGTGCCTACTGGGAACCTCTTTCTATTAGTTCTTTCTCAGTTCTGGAACTTGTTACCCCAACCCCTTCCAGGGGGAAGTTCTATCCCTCCCGACACTCACCGGGTGCAGAAGAGGCAGGAGAGG
This sequence comes from Cryptotis parvus, assembly GCA_021461705.1. Taxonomy (NCBI): domain Eukaryota; kingdom Metazoa; phylum Chordata; class Mammalia; order Eulipotyphla; family Soricidae; genus Cryptotis; species Cryptotis parvus. The sequence goes on from JAJIBD010028385.1 coordinate 7,809, forward strand.
CTGCTCTGTGGAGGTTGTACTGGGGACCCTGAGGCAGGAGGCCTTTTATCCTGTGTAGTGGTGATGCATGGCTGGAGCATGCTGTGATTTCACAAGCAGGGGCTTAAGGCCCCTCCCATTGCTTAGTTGCCTGCCTCAGTGTCTTCTGGGGGCATTCTAACAAAGTGGAATCAGTATGCCCTTGTCACTGAAAAGTACTTGCCACATAGATCTGCTCTAGACCATTGTTGCAACCTCACTCATTCATTTATCCATAGCATGCCTTGCCACAAGCTCTGTCCCTTTCACTCCATTCAACAGAACAGTACTAAAGAGAATTGGCAGCATATTCCTTGAGTACCTTACACCCTAAATGCTCCACCTCTTAAACAGATACATCTTACCTGAGGATCTGGTGCTATCATGGGAGTTACTGATATCTCAAGGCCCAGAATGCAGCTTACATTGTGCTGGAAGTCCTTAAAGGGATGGGATCTTAGATGTTCCCCACTGGTGACTGTTGGGCAAAATTTTTTTGGCAGAGAGAGCTAAGGGATGTACATTTGGAGCAAGTTACAGGATCTCTGGTTCCTAAAAAAAGACCTCATAGTCCCCACATGTCAGCATGGGGAGCTGGAGAGGAGTCAGAGAAGGGAATTAAAAAAAGTATATATGACAATATTTATACTCAATATTGTTAAGAAAAGAGCAGAAAGAGGGAGAGAAAAATGGATTATAGGCACTTTTTCATTGTGCCCCCACCCACCTAACTGTGGGATATGTTTTGTTGATTCTTAATGTTGTCAATATTCATAAAATAAAATGGTTCATTAAAAATTGTACTCATTAAGAAAATGAGCATTAAGGAAAATTTATGTACATGATGAAAATGAACCATTTTCAAAGACTTGATTGATAGTTGTGAGATCAACACTGGTCTATGAACCTTCATAGCCTAACTTTACGTAAGCTGAATACACTTTCCAATTTTTCAGTGTGTAAGTACACTTTTCATGTACCCACAGATGTGAGTATATCAGATTTTATCTCACATAATAATGAAATCTATTTCCTTACATTTAATGAAATAATGTGTTTAGCAAAATCCTGGGATCCTAACTTCATTTACTCTTTCATTTTAAAAATAAAATTTTAGAGGCCAGAGTGATAGTCCAGTGCGTAGAGCATTTGCCTTGCATGTGGCCAACCGGTTTTTGATCCTCAGCATTCCATATGGTCCTCTGAGCACTGCTCAGAGTAATTCCTGAGTGCAGAGCCAGGGTAGCCTCTGAGAATTGCCAGGTGTGACCCAAAAAGCAGTAAAAATAAATATATATATAAATGAATGAATAAATAAAGATAAATAAAAATAAAATTTTATTTCACCAAAATTTTCTGATTTTATGCAAGCCAATGAGCTAGTTACATGTTTTTAGATACTAAAATAATAGGAAAGGCAACAGTTTCATTTTTTATATTCAAGCTTCAGTTTATTTAGTTTAAGTGAGTACTTTTTAAGTCTTTTGAAATACCTCTAGAAATATGAAGGCCCCTAACATAAAGAGCAGGCTGTTGTTGGAGGGCGGGGAGAAGTGGGCTGTCTCTTGACCCCTCTGTTTCAAAACAAGAAGTAGCTCCTCTGAAGTGGTTTTCAGCTGGGTCTATGAGCTGCCCTGGGAGCAGCCCTTCTCTTAACTCAGGGGATTGTCCCAGAATGTGCCCAACTGGGCGGTGATGCTGCAGAGAAGTCTGAAGCGCCCTTTGCCAGGGGTTTCAGGACACTAGCACTGCAGAAGAAATACAGCTGTCAGGGGCACTTAGCAGTCCTGGCAGTCCTACCTGCTCCATCTGGACCATTTCTCTGTAACCTCTCTAGAGACATCACTCAAAGGTTTTTCTCCTCACACCTATTTTTGATTGGAGCCTCTTTTCCTTCCTAACTTCCCTCTCTGTACATCTGAATGATGTTGTGAAGAGGAGGACGAGATAGACAAGCTGAATAATAATATGTGGGGTAGATTTACATCTGGAGTTTATGTTGTTTAGGCTTCTTATTATTGGCCAGTAGGTGCACAGACCTGGATTAATAATTCTCAGTTTGTAATAAATATTGTCATTTGGTCCATGCAATACACTCAACTGATTTATCTACTGACTTATTCTAGTATTTATCTTTAAATATCACTGTATCACACTGTCTTCCCGTTCATCGTTGATTTGCTCGAGAGGGGACCAGTAACATCTCCATATGTCCTGTCTCATGCTAGTAGAGCCCAAGGGCACCTGCTTGCTCCAGGAACATAAAGAGCCTCAAACCATTCCATCAGGTCATGGGAATGAGGTCTATAATTGTTACTGGTATCTGGCATATTAAATACGACACGGGTAGCTTGCCAGGCTCTGCCGTGTGGGTAGCATACTCTTGTAGTCATCTCAAAATCCAGCATTTATGATGAACCCGTGGCCGCATAGCGGCCACACAAGCTGAGCTGTGATAGGCTGGTCTGCTGGGTGGAGTTCTGACGAGGGGAAGTCCAGATGTGGAAAATGGAAGTCCTCATGGAGTAGGGGTCGTCTGACTTGTTGTGAGGATCTGCTGGGGTGGCAGGCCAGGGCTAGAACCTGCTATCCCTCCCGGGCACCTCATGAGCGACTGGGCACAGTGAGAGTCAGTAGCAGCTCTGCCCCATGGGTGTCTCTGCCCAATGGGCGCCGGGCGTGGTGGCGCGCCTGTAGTCCCAGCTACTCGGGAGGCTGAGGCTGGAGGATTGCTTGAGGCCAGGAGTTCTGGGCTGTAGTGCGCTATGCCGATCGGGTGCCCACTAAGTTCGGCATCAATATGGTGACCCTCCGGGGGCGGAGGACCACCAGGTTGCCTAGGAGGAGGGTAAACCGGCCCAAGTCGGAAATCTTTAAATAAAAACAGAAAAATTTACCACACAACTGAAAATGGATAGTAACATTTTAATTGTCCGCCCATGCCAGATTATATAACCACTAACCTGAGTCTTGTATTATTTTTGCTTTCTTTTGAAAATATACCCTTTACATGTTATCACAGTTATGTGTAGTGTTATTTTAGTTTTCACATTTAAGTAATGTTTCTTGAGTTATACTTTGAATATAATGAATCTATGTAAGCAACTATATAATTAATGAACTGTGTCTAACATATGCAGTCATGTAAACAACTACAATTAACATTTCTATCAAAATACAAAAAATATTTTTTTATTTTATTAAAGCCCCATTATTTACAAAGTTATTAATAGTTGAGTTTCGGGCATACACTATCCCAACACCAATCTACCGCCTGGGTCATCTTCCTTCCACCAGAGTCCCCAGGTTCTCTCCCACCCACATCCAGTCTTGCCTCCTTGACACTCCCATCTTAAAGTTTGTCTGTTGTGATTTGAATCTCATGTTTTTAGTGTTTTGATTCTGTGGTTTGGATATATAGCTATGTGACACCTCTATTACCGATGGACTCAAGGCCCTAGACTCCAGTCTAAAATATTCTGTGACACTCAGCATTTAACTGTTGATCTATCTCTATTCATAAAATGTTGAAATTTTAAGTGTGTAATATAGCTGGAACAATAGAATATAATGCAACTAAAGTCTGGATTCGTTCACATAAAACAGTGCATTTGAAATTCATTTCTGTTGTTTCATGTAATCATAGCCCATCCCTTTATTACTAACTAGTATTCCATTATAAGTTGCTGTATATTTTTTAAAATTCATCAGTTCAAAAACAGTAAAATTGTTACAAATTCAGGAAATTATGAATAAGTCATCTGCAAACATTGGCTTCTATGAACACATTAAATTACAAAAAAATAAATAAATAAAAATTAAATTATTATGCTTTATTAAATACCTAATAGCAGGAATTTCTGGGGCCAACAGTAAGTATATATTTGATTTTTTTTAGCCAACAAGCTGTTTTCCATAGTGATTATAGTATCCTTATATACTTACCAGTGAAGATTGGGAGCTCTAGATACTCCTTATAGGACTCATCTGGTTATTTGTTTTATTTTATTTGACTTATAATATGTATAAAGTGATGGGCAATTTGTTGTCAATTTGAATTTTAATGGCCTTTTTGTGTGCCTCTTTCCATTCTCATATCTCCTCTGTTAAAATGACTGTTCAAATATTTTGTCCATTTTAATCAGGTTATATGTTTACTTACTGATTTTTGAGCATTTTATCATAAATTGACATTGGAGTTTAAAAAATGCTTTTATTGAGGCAATCATATGTTTTATAATCTCTGTAGTCTTACTTGAGTTTTAATTTTATTTTTTTTGTGCCACTACTGCCAGTACTCAGGGCTTACTTGTCATTCTGTGCTCATGGGTCACTCCTGAGAGTGCTCAGGGGATCAGAGTAGTCCCAGATATTGAAACTGGGTGAACTGCAAATAGGAAACTATAGTAACTAACGTACTGTCACTTCAGTCTTATGGTCTGATTTGAACACAGTGAAATCTCAGTACTCAAATATTCCGTAAAATTACTGCTATATCTGTATGTTTCTCAATTTGCAAAAAATAAAAGGATGTGTGTGTTTTTTGTTTACAAATTGCAATTATATTTTGTAATATGTAATCTATGTGTGAGTTGAGTTTTATCTGTGAGTTCAAGATGACCTCACAATTAATATATTTGCCCAAATCAAGCAGGTGGAAAGTCATAAAGGTTTCCATGTAATTTCTTGGAATCTCCAAAAGATGTGTCACATGGTCAGAGGAACCAGTCTAACAGCTTTCGTCACTACAAAGTTCACGTGCTCTTCCTGTCCTGATCCAGCTCCACATCTTTGGTATCCATCCTGCTCCCAGGAGTGAGGGAGCTTCCTATAGCCATGGAGAGAGCACCAGCATCTATACAAGTGGACCTATAGAGCCACAGTGCATGAGGAGCAGAAGTAATCCAAACCTGCTCTAAGTACCCTGCTCAACAGGCCTTTCTCCCTATTTCAGCATCCCACTGGCATTCAGCCCAAACAACTCTGCTTTTAGAAGCCTATCTTGTGCAGTTTAGTCAGGATATGGCTCCTATCCCTTGCTAAGATTCTCACCATTTCTTCCAGGAAATAAGTCCAATAGTTCTAGATACTTATTCAAAATCTTTGGGCTCAAGCCCAAACCAGGAACAAGAAAAGAAGCAAAGACTATCCTGTGGCCTCTTGCTAGAAGGAAAATCCTCCCAAGATAGTAACTCCTCAGCAACCCTGAAGCCTCTACTGAGCTCCATCAAAACCTCAAAGATCCAGCCCAGAACTCTATAGAAATCATATCAAGTCTTAGCAGAAAGAAAAAGTAAAAATAGTTATTTCAATAACAGCCCCAAGTGCCATACTTGTGGCCCTGCTTGCTCTGTCAATCGGGCTCTCTTTCTCCTATGATGTAAGGCCAAGCAATCACTTCACTACCTCCTCTCACATGGAGACTCTCTAGTGTTATGTCAAATCTCTCCTTCCAATTTTTTGCTGAAATGCCAGGAGAATTACTGATGCAGCTCTTATGGAAAGAACCATCTTACATGTCTCCACTGTTCATTTCATCTCCCAGCCAGTCGGGCTGTGGGGATTCCTTGGCGGATCTCTATCTTCATCTATAGCAAAGCACTGTCTCCCACCTGGGTTTTTCAGTATATCTCAACTGAAACAGTTATCTCACATCTCATCAGCATCCACTTAACCTCCAAAACCCACAAATTTAGTTATAATCCTGGTTTCCCTGGGACTTCATGCTAATAATCATTCACAATCCTTCACATAGCCTCCTGAAAAATCTCACATGGAATTAAAAGTATTAAGAAATGATAGAATCCAAATTTGCAGTTAGAGAAGAGGCAAGGCCAAGACATGGAAAGCAGTCCTGTACTTTTCACTCAATCCTCAGAACCACAACCAGGAACACCAAACAGTTTTTTGGGAGAGGTTACACAGGAAAGAAAAGAGAAACATTCTATGAATATTTCAGAGTACTACAAAGATTCTCCCAGATCACAAGACACAAGCACATATAAATTTGTCAAACTTGGTGAGTGGAGAAGACAGCCTAAAGGCTCTATGAGCACCAACTCTACAACCTCTCAGTGACGTTAGAGATATGGTGATGAAGATGCTCAGTGAGTTTTTAGAAGCAATGGTATAAAAGATGCTACTTGCTCTCCCTGTGCCCAGCTGATCACAAGGCATCCAGGAGGGATGGCAGGTTCTAGCCCTGGCCCGCCACCACAGCAGAGCCTCGCAAGAAGCCAGAGGAACCCCCCACACCATGAGGGCCGTCATTTTTCACATCCGGACTCCCCCTCTCCTCAGAGCTCCACCCAGCAGAAGAGCTGATCACAGCCCAGCTCATCAGTGACCCACCCTGCAGCAGTCTTTTTAAAGGCCAGTCAAGGTATGCTGATCCAGAGATTCACACACATGGGGCAGAGCTGCTACTTGCTCTCCCTGTGCCCAGCTGATAACGAGGTGTCCGGGAGGGATGGCGGGTTCTAGCCCTGGCCCACCACCCCAGCAGAGCCTCGCAAGAAGCCAGAGGAACCCCCCACACCATGAGGGCCACCATTTTCCACATCTGGACTCCCCTCTCCTCAGAGCTCCACTCAGCAGAAGAGCATATCACAGACCGGCTAATTGTTTGAGTTTTGAGGTGACTACTAGAGTATCCCACCCACACGGCAAAGCATGGCAAGCTACCCATGTCGTATTTGACATGCCAAATACCACTAACAATTATAGACCTTATTCCCAAACCAGACCTGATGGAATGGTTTGAGGCTCTTATATTTCTGGAGTGGGATAATGCCCTTTGGCTATCTCGCATGTGACAGGACATATTGAGATGTTACTGGTGCCCCCTTGAGCAAATCGATGATATACAGAAAGACAGTGATACAGACAGTGATACCATGGTATAAGTATGAGAAAGTACCAGAGCATAATTGAGAAAAATATCATCAGAAGTGATAAAACAGAAGAGGTTGGTAGGTGAAATAAAAATACTCAATGGAAGATCTCAGCAGCAGAGAATAAAAACTGAGAATAAAATTGGTGAGTTCTAAGAAGCAATGCAGAAAACCTCCAAAAACAACAGTATGAAATATTTAAAAAATAAAAAGAATGCCCACTGGAAACTACGGATTGAATTCCAGATGAGCAATATAAAAATCACTAAGTCCCTGAGGAATATAAAAGGTAAATTTGATGAAGAATCATTAGTCAAAGCAATAAATCGTAAATGAGAATTCCACAGAATTGAGCACTTCCCTCCACTCAGATCGAAGAGACCCAAAGAGTCCCAAGCAAAAGTGTTCCAGATAAAACTATTCCAAGACTCATAATAATTAGAATGACAAAAGGCAAAAGCAGAGACAGAATATTGGAAGCGGCAAATCAAAGAAGAAACATGCATGTAAACAAAAGCACATAAGACTCAGAGCAGGTCTACCAAGTGAGTCCCTATGGATCAGAAGAAAATGGGGGTGAGGTTGTTTAAAAATTAATCTAATATCTCACCAAAAATACTTTACACAGCTTCATTATTATTCATATTTTAAAAAATTGTACAAGTTTCATGAATGAGCAAAAGTTAGGACCTTCATAGCCATGAAACCAGTTTTGCAAGAAGCACTGAGGGCCTTCTATAAGAAACAAGACAAAGTTCACAAATATACATAACTAGTACAAAATGATAGCAATTAATTCCTTTATCACAATAATATCACTCAATGTCAGTGGTCTGAACTAACCAATCAAGACACATAGACTGACAGGATGGATCAGAAAACTGAACCCAATTTTCTGCTGCCTACAACAGACAAATCTGAACAGCCAGGGTTAACACAGGGTCAAAATGAAAAACAGTAAAGCAATCTTACAAATAAACAGTTCCCTCAACAGTGGTCATACTTAAATCAGACAATACAGGCTTTAGAATTTTTTTCAATGCAAGAACAGATAAGCATTGGCCATTTCCTAATGATCAAGGATCTATACATCAAAAGCAATTCACAATCATGCATATGTGTTCCTAATAATGAACTATTAAAATATATGAAACAACTGCTAATATATCTGTAAGAAGAGATTCACATTAACACAAGAGTAATTGTAGACTTTAGAATGGCACTCTCACCACTGCTCAGATCAAATAGACAAAACTCAACAAGAAAAGGATTGCAATGAAGGAAGAAACTAAAGAGATGGTATTAACAGACATATACACCATTATCCTCCAAAAGGATGAAAAATGTAATGTATGCATTTTTCGTCAGAGTACATGGGTCATTCTCTAAGATAGACCGCATGCTGGGTCACAAAGCACGTGTTCATAAAATCAAGAAGATAGAAATCTTATCCACTATTCTTTCAGACCATGATGCTTTGGAAATGGAAATAAATCTCAAACACTTGAAAAGCTAACAACTTACTACAGAATAACCAGTGAGGCAAAGATGAAATTGGAGAAGAAATCAAAGGTACCCAGAAACAAACAAGAATGAAGACATGAGTTATCAGGAACAAAGAGGTACCCCCCTATGTTCATCATACTTTCCTGGAAACAGATATAGCTAGAACAATTCTATTCTTAAGTGATAAGTGAAAAAGTGGTGATAATAAAAATGTTCATAGTAGTGCCAGCATTAAGAAGCAAGAAAGGGACTGATTACATAATAGCACAACTTAAGCACTATTAGACTAATAAATGGAACCCAAACCAAGCAGAAGGAAGGAAACAGCAAAACTTGTAACACAAATCAATAAGGCTGGGCTAAAAAAAAACAACTCAAAACAATTGCCAGTTCTGTGTTCAAGAATCACTCCTGGAAAGGCTCAGGGACCTACAAATGGTCCTTGAGATTGAACCTGTCTGCTTTGTGCCAGGAAAGTTTCCTACCCTCTGTTCTACTGCTTCTTCCTGGCCTCTCTTATAGGCTTAAGTTGTCTTAAAATAATAAAATTCATTCCCCATTTAAAATGGCTTCATTAATATCTTACCCTGGGCCAGAGAATAATGAGTTAAAACATTTGCCTTGCAATCTTCTAAAACTGGTTCAAATCCCCAGTTCTACATATGGTTTTCCCAAACATCACCAGAGTCGCTCTTGAGGAAAGAGCCAGAAATCACACCTGAGCATTGCACATTATTGTTCAAATGCCTCCCTCCAAAACATGTGTATCAATTACATGTAATAATAGGCCATGAATGTTTTTCTCTGCAAGAAAATATAAAACGGTGATATAATATTTATATAAAGAACTTTTTTAATTATACAAGGGTTATTGAAATTCACATTATATTTTAATGGTGACACTATAGTATAAAACTTAAAATAGAGAAATAGCTTTGATCTTAGATCAATCAAATGAAAAATTAACTATGAATTTTCAATGGTCTCTGCTTAATTTATCTCTTAAAACCTAACTTGGCCATATTCATTTCATGTCCCCAACTTCATGTTGCTCCCAGGAGCCCATGACATGATCTGAGGGAGGTCACTTCCATCAGGCAGAAATCTGGTACACATCCCCTACAGAATTCATTCCCAGGAACTCAGAAGGAAGGAATATATCTGAGGACCCTGGTCACTGAGGTACCTGAAGACACTGTACATTTGATTAAATTCATCACTTGGAGTTTGTTTTTAAGATTCATTCTTCTATGCTTGTTGTGATAGAGTCATGAACCTAAGAATAGAATTGTTTCTAGCTATATCTGTTTCCAGGAAAGGATTATGAACAGAATCTGCATGAAGTGTGTGAGCCAAGAAGGAAGGAAGGGAGTAGGTGGAGGACCCGGTTCCCTAGATCCACGGGAAGTATGAGGACAGTCATCATGCTCTCTGGTTGAACCTCATCAGTTGGGCATTATGCAAGTGCTAAGGACAAAGGTCTGAAGCTCATCCTGGGAGTGCCAGGCTGTCACCCTCTCTGTGAAAGCTCAACGTGATGAGATTCTGCGTCAGCTGAAGGCAAGATAAAAGGGCTCCTTCCCTCTGCTGCACCCACAGCTCCTCGGAACAGCCTCCCTGCCTCCTCTAATCTCGGTGAGTGCCTGTAGGGGAGTGACTCTTTCCTCCCTGAGCAGAGATGCTTCTACAGCTGCAAAAACTCTAAAAACATAGGAAAGCAGAGGGAAAGAAGGGGGTCTGGAGTATAGCTGCACAGGAGAGAGGACCAGGCGGGAAGCTTAGGTGATAGGACAGGACTTAATTGATGGAAAGTACACAGGAACTGGCTAAGCTCTTTCATGTCACATGTATTTGCAGTGATTCCATTCCCAAAACGGGTGTATCACTTGATATTACTTTGAGACGCAAAACCTGGAGGCCCTGTTAGGTGGCAGCTTGGTGTTCCTGGTACAGGGCAAATCAAGCAGCATCTCACACGATGCAATAATCTCTACATCAATACTCACTTTTCCTTCAGATCAGGGCTCAGGGAAGAGGCTGGTGTTAGATGCAAGGAGACATTAAACCGTACTCAACTGACAGTTTTTTTTCTCTTCCCCAGAATCATCAGCTCCAGCAAGATGTCTTGCCAGCAGAGCCAGCAGCAGACCCAGCCCCCTGCCAAATGCCCTTCACCCCGAAGTGCCCCCCGAAGAGCACAGCAGAGTGCTCCCCTTCTGCCCCCTCTGGCTGTGCTCTGAGCTCTGGGGGCTGCCATGGGCCCAGCTCCGAGGCCGGCTGCTGCCTGAGCCCCAACAGGCGCCGCAGGTCCCACGGGTGCCGACGCCGCAGCTCTGGCTCCTGTGATAGAGCCAGCGGCAAGCTGTGTGGGGGCTCTGGCTGTGGCCAGGGGCTCTGATGGCTGCTGCTGACCTGGACTCCTGATGCTGAGAAGAGGAAAGAGAGCCCAGAGGGCCAGGACAAGCCCCCTGGTGCAGCCTTTGCAGGACTTGTGTGCTGCATCTCCCAGACCCTACAGGCTGCTTCTGCCCAGACCTGGGCCTCTGGAGACCCTCTCTCAGGCTCAGCCACATCCCCTTCTCCACAGCAAGAATGGCAGTGCCCCTGCCGGGCCCTGAGATGAATAAAACTTCTCAGCACCATGAGCAACTCTTGTGTTCTCATTTGGTCCCTCTTCCAGGGCTAGGTGTGTGTCTCTGGGTCACTGGGTCACAGAAGTCATTGGGTCACTGTGCCCTCACATGTGTTACAGTGGTGGAGCTGTTACTGTGCCCTACATGTGTTACAGTGGCGCGAGCCGGGCGCTGATAGGTTGGTCTGCTGGGTGGAGGTCTGACGAGAGAGAAGTCTGGATGTGGAAAATGGAGGCCCTCATGGAGTGGGGGGTCATCTGGCGTGTTGCGAGGCTCTGCTGGGATGGTGGGCCAGGGCTAAAACCCACCATCCCTCCCGGTGCCTCGTGAGCGCTGGTCACAGGGAGAGCCAGTAGCAGCTCTGCCCCATGTCTGCGAAGTCTCTGGACCGGCATACCTGAGCCGGATTTAAGAAAGACTGCTGCAGGGTGGAACTCGATGAGCTGGGCGCTGATAAGCTGGTCTGCTGGGTGGAGGTCTGACGAGAGAGAAGTCCGGATGTGGAAAATGGAGGCTCTCATGAGGTGGGGGGTTGTCTGGCTTGTTGCGAAACTCTGCTGGGATGGTGGGCCAGGGCTAGAACTCACCATCCCTCCCGGGCGCTTCGTGAGTGGCTGGTCACAGGGAGAGCCAGTAACAGCTCTGCCCCATGTCTGCGGAGTCTCAAGATAGGAATCAATTAATGCTTAAGTTTCAGGTTATAAGGAGAGATGGGTCTGGGAGTTTTGGATACATGATATATAAATAGTATGGATCTGAGGACAGTAAGAGGAATATGGAAAAATAAGTATTAGTAATATGTGAATATAAATGAACATTATTGTAACATCCAAGTTTATTAGTGCTTGCATGTGCTAGGAACCCCTGAGTATTTATGAGCTCATTCAATCTTGAATTCCTAAATATTATAATTCCAAAAGACCAAAATCCTAAATATATAGTTTTGGAAAGAATAATTTAAGGACTTTAAAAGATATTTACTTATATCTTTATGAGAGAAATACAAAACTAAGAGAAATCTAATTTTTTTTAAATATTTTATTATACCACCGTGAGATACACAATTACAATGTTGAACGTGTTTGGAGGTTTCGGTCACATAGTGTTCCAGCACCCCAACCTCCACCAGTGCCCATTTCCTGCCATCAATGTCCCCAATTCCCTCCCCCTCCCATAGCCTGCCTTCATGGCAGGTTCTTTATCTCTTTTCTCTCTCCCTCTCTCTCTTTTCCTTCTCTTACATATTGTGGATTGCAATACATAAACTTAGAGGCCATCATGTGCATTTTTTTGCCTGTATTTAACGCTCACTTCTAGGTTGGTATTAGTTCTTTCGACATTTATTCGCACATGTTCCCGTCTTACCTAACCTCTGACTCCCACAAGTTTGTGGTAATTTCCACTTTTGGTAAGGCTTGATCCACGTTTATATATATATATATATATATATATATATATATATATATATATATATATATATGTCATGCAAATAAATGCAGTCATTCTATATCTCTCTCCTTCTGACTAATTTCACTCAACATGATTCTTTCCATGTAAAATCCATTTATAGGCAAATTTCATAACTTCATTTTTCCTAACAGCTGCATAGTATTCCATTGTGTAGATGTACCAAAAGTTTTTTTTTATCCAGTCATCAGTTCTCGGACATACTGGTTGTTTCCAGCTTCTGGCTATTCAGAATAGTGCTGCTATGAAAATAAAAGTGCGGATGGTGTTTCTGCTGTGTGTTTTTGGCTTCCCAGGGTATATATTCCCAGAAGTGGAATGGCTGGGTCAAAAGGGAGCTCAATTTCTAGTCTTTGGAGGAATGTCCATATTGTTTTCCAGAAAGGTTGTACAAGTTGACATTCCCACCAACAATATATGAGAGTCCCCTTTTCCCCACATCCACTCCAGCACTTGTTTTTACCCTTTTGGATAGGGCCAGTCTCTGTTGCATGAGGTGATATCTCATTATTGCTTTGATTTGCATCTCATTATTGCTTTGATTTGATATCTCATTATTGCTTTGATTTGCATCTCTCTGATGATTAGTGATGATGAGTATTTTTCATATGCCTTTTGGCCATTCGAATTACTTCCTTGTCAAAGTTTCTGTTCATCTCTTCTCCCCCATTTTTAGTGGGTTGCCTGTTTTCTTCTTGTAAAGTTCTACCAGTGCCTGATATATCCTGGATATTAACCCCTTATCAGATGGGTATTAGGTTAATATTCTTTCCCATTCTGTGGATTGTCTTTGTATCTTGGTCACTGTTTCTTTCGAGGTGCAAGCTCTGAAGCTCTTTAGTTTCATGTAGTCCCATTGGTTTAGCTTTTCTTCTACTTGCTTTGTTAGTGATGTTTCACCCTTGAAGATGCCTTTAGCGTCAATTTCGTGGAGGGTTTTTCCTATATTTTCTTCAATGTACTTTATGGATTCAAGTCTGATATTGAGATATTTAATTCATATTGATCTGATTTTTGTGCAAGGTGGTAGACACAGGTCCAAATTCATTGTTTTTCATGTAGCTGTCCAGTTTTCCCAGCACCACTTGTTGAAGAGGCTTTCCTTACTCCAGTTAGGACTCTTTGCACCTTTATCAAAGATTAACTGATCATGTCTTTGTTTTTTTTTAATTTTTTTATTATACCACCGTGAAACATACAATTACAAAGGTGTTCATAATTGGTTCTTAGATATAGAATGACTGCATTCATTAATAGGATATAAATAGATACCAGTGTTTTAATAAATATGGGAAATGGTAATGGCAGATTAAAACTCACCACTGAATATACACAAAGAGACTTAAGTGATAAACTCTAAATATCTGCAGGGCTAGCCACAATGTGTAAAATAAGAGGGAGAGAGATGCAGAGCCAGAGAGAGAGAGATAGAGAAAGTGATCATGTCTTTGAAGGTGGATACTCAACTCTATTCCATAGGTTCACAGGTCTGTTTTTATTTCAATACCAGCTGTTTTAATTATTACTGCTTTGTAGTACAGTTTGAGGTTGGGAAAGATAATGCCTCCCATCTTCTTTTTCGCAAGGATTACTTTAGCTATCCATGGGGGTTTATTATTTCATATGAATTTCAGGAGTGTTTGGTCAATTTATTTGAAGAATGTCACTGGTATCTTTATAGGGACTGCATTGCATCTGTACAAAGCTCTAGGAGTATTACCATCTTGACAATGTTAATTCTCCCCATCCATGAGCAGGGAATGTGTCTCCATTTCCTCGTGTCCTCTTTTATTTCTTGAAGCAGTGTCTTGTACTTCTCTTTGTATTGGTCCTTTACACACTTGGTTAAGCTGATTATTAGGTATTCAATTTTCTGTGGCACAATTGTGAATGGAAGCAAGAAATCTAATTCTTAATGGCAACTTTACACAGTAAGCTGTTTTAAAACACAGTAAATTGTTTATTGAAAACATGTTAATTTTTTTCATGTACATGTGTAATCTTATTGACACAAGTCAATTAAATAACAATTCACTATAGCACTAAAATTTGCAGAAAATGCAGACAATAAACTCTCTAAAGTGTCTCAAAATTTATGCCTATGGCATTGGAAATGATGTGAGGGTGAAATAGTAGCACAGATAGTTGCAAGAAAATATTTCTGATGGCTTAACATGTTGGGGAAACATTAAACTAAAAACCTGAAATAAAAGTGAATTAAAACCTACAAAGAAAATTAGACATAGGAAAAATTGTACAGCAGGACCTAGTTATGCATGCTGCACAGAGATAATTCCACGGGTACTAGTTGACTTTCAGTATCAGTAATTGTATTTTAAATCCTGCAATTGAAAAACACTACCACCAATGTTTCTTTTAGTACTAGGCTCTCCTCAGATAATATATTTATATTCATTTTCTATGCACTGTTGGTCATTTGAAATTTTTTGTTTTATATATACACAAGTCTATACAAGTATTCTCTATTAAACTTTTCACCTTCTGTGTTTGAATTGTTTGAATGGTAAAAATCCTTCAAACATGAGGAGAGGCAATTATGGAACAGTGTGCTAACAAATGTCGAGGGTACTAATGCCAACCTAGAACTGAGCATTAAATAGAGGCAAAAAGATATACATGACAACC
Source organism: Cryptotis parvus (assembly GCA_021461705.1). Lineage (NCBI taxonomy): Eukaryota > Metazoa > Chordata > Mammalia > Eulipotyphla > Soricidae > Cryptotis > Cryptotis parvus. The sequence continues at coordinate 22,972 of JAJIBD010028385.1, forward strand.
CTTTAATGTATGTTCTGTAATCCATAGTCTGGAAGGGAAGGAAAAGAGAAAGAGAGAGAAAGGAAAAGAAATAAAGAACCTGCCATGGAGGAGGGCTGGGGGGCAGAGGGAGGGAACTGGGGACGTTGGTGGTGGGAGATGGGCACTGGTGGAGGGATGGGTGCTAGAACACTGTATGACCAAAACCCAAATATGAACTTTTTAATTGTATATCTTTGTAATTGTAAAAATAAAAAATGTAAAAAAAAAATAAATAAAAGACAAAAAAAGTGACACAGTGTCAGGGAGCGCCGCCGGGATCCCCAACAGTGCCAGGAAGCGAGTTTCTTTCTACCTCCGAAACCGGTGAGGAATGGATGAAAACTCAGGAATCCAACACAATTTTAAAAGGGCTTTACTATTACAGGTTCCAATATACAATCCAAGAGCAGGGAAAACCTCCGGACTCTGCATTCCCAGCTAGGCCCCAGCCAGGTGCAGGCCAAGATGGCTGCCACCACGTGTTGAGGTCCAACAGAGAATGGAGAGGACGGAGAAGCAAAACGCCAAGGGAAGCCGAAAATGGCAAAAGGGAAAAAAGAAGAGAGCTTCTTTCTTCTTGCAGCTTATCTTATAGCCAGAAATCCTCCCAAACTCCCCAGCCTAGCCCATTCTGGGCTGGGCTATCTAGAGATGAAAACAGGAAAATAGCTCTATAGAAATGTACAAGGACCCAGAGCTAATTCAAAGCCTCCCAGCAGAGCTGGGAGGAGCTGCAAGCCAAACGCAGGAAGGGTCAAATGCCCTCAGGTAATTTCTCCCAGCACCTACCTCAACCAATGTCTTTTCATATGCTAATGTCTTGAGCCAAGATCCGCCTGGAAAAACCTCCATAGGGTAGAGAAAGGGGGCTCTTAGAGGAGTCCTGCAACAACACAGGACTGTTGTAAAGGGTCTTGAGCAAAATGGTGGTTTATCTTTGTACATCAAAATAAAAAAAGACTACTGTAACCACATTACATGAAATACAATATAATTTTATAGAAAGCATAGTAATTCAAGGTAGGGTGCTTGCATTGCACATGGCAACCCAGTTTGATCCCTGACACACCATCTGGTCCCCTGAGCCATGCCAGGAGTGAGCCTGAGCACATAGCCAGGAAAAGCCCTGGACCATACTCATAAAACTGAATATAGTCCAAAAATTTAATGATAATCACTTGATCACTTGATCACTTGATCACTTGATATCCCGTTATTCACTGATTTGCTTGCGCAGGTGCCAGTAATGTTTCCATTTTACCCTATCACATGCCAGTGTAGCCCAATGGCATCTATTTGTTTCGGGGATATTAAGAGCTTCAAACTGTTTGTTTTGATCCTGATAAGGAAGTTTGACCATCTTGTAGGTGGGCGGCCACACAATCTTTTGTCGTTCCATAGGATCCAATCGGTAACAGCTCTAGTCCAATGGTCATCTCCAGATCGCATTATATGACCAGCCCATCTGATTTTTGATGATCGGCACATGAGACAGCATCCTTCATTTTAGAATAGCGACAGAGGTCCTAACTCCGAATTCCTTCTCTCACTTGAATGAGGCGTGATATTCCAAGCATGGCTCTTTCGATTCCTCTTTGGGAGACCCGAATAGTATTCTCATCCTGCTTTCATAAGGCCCAGATCTCTGAGGCGTATGTTAATGCAGGAGAATGGTGGAGCCAAAAGAGATGAACCCGTAGCCGGAGGTTCATTGTTCTTTTGGCTATTGTTTCGATGTATTTGAAGGCAGTCCATGCGGCACTTTTCCTCCTGCGCAAATCAGGTTTTAGGTCCTTCATCATGTTGACTTCTCGACCTAGGTACACATAGCTATTGTATTCAGAGATATTTGTTCCATTGAGAGTGAATGGGGCCTCTGGAACTAGTTCATTTTTCATGAACATAGTTTTGTTGAGATTCAGCTGAAGACCTATCTTTCCATATACTCGGTCAAAGTCAGCCAGCATTTGTGCCACTTGGCTGATGTTTGGTTTTATTAGAACAATGTCATCAGCGAAGCAGAGGTTGTGTAGTTGTCGGCCATCTATCTTCACTCCCATCTTTACCATTCTAATTGTCGCATACTGTTTTTTGAGGGCGGCGCTGAAGAGTTTTGGTGAAATGGTATCACCCTGCTGAACCCCTCTTTTGACATCGATGATCACTTCCCTGTAGAATGGTGAGATCTTAGTGGTGAAACCTTAATATAGTATATCACCTGCGCTGCAGAGTCTGGCAAGCTGTCCGACCGCATATTCACTGTGCCAAAACCAGTAAAAAAAAAAAAATGTTTATCTTCCTGACCCTGAAAAATCCTTAATATGACAGCACTAAGGATGAACAAAGAGGGCCTGATAAAATTTCAGGGCCATATCAAACTGCCAAAACAAAGAAAGGCTAAAATGATTGTCTGTACTTTCAATGTATACACGCTGACATCAGAAACATATATCGAGGACCTGATAATGCAAACACAAATGATCAAGTATGACATCATTGGTCTGACTGATATGAGGAGGCGTCAACCACATCACGGCGCCTTTGACACTGGAGAAGAACTGTTCCTCGGAGCTTGAGACGAAAGAGGCATCGGTGGTGTCGGTGTCCTTGTCAATACAAACATGGCCGCGCAACATTGATTCATTTGAATGCCTAACAAACCGGGTAGGATGATTACAATTGAGATGTGGCCCACTACCAGCAGTTTCTGTCTTCGTTGTCTATGCACCAACATCCACATACAAAGAAGAAGAAATTGAAAATTCTACATAGAACTGGAGGAGTTGTATGAAAACAATCACACCTTCTACAAAATCATAGTCGGTGATTTCAATGCCAAGATAGGACCGAGAAGATCAGCCAAAGAACTCCACATAGGGACCGATGGCCTAGAATGGAATGAATAGGGTGAGAGGCTATCCGAGTTCATCATAGCCACCAAGAACATTCATGGGAACTCACAGTTCCAAAAGGCTGAATCGAAACATTGGACATGGGAATCTCCTGACAGACAGTTCCACAGTGAAATTGACCACATCATCTTCAATCGAAGGTTTTGCCTGACCGATGTCACAGTCATCCTAAAATTCCAAACAGGATCAGACCACCGTCTCCTTCGTGCAAAAATTCTACTTCACACAACGAGGAGAAAAGGCTGCAAAGTTTAAGAAGAAAACCAACAGAACTACCACCAACTGGGAACTCTTTGGCACCATTGCAGCAACATGGGAAGATGCTATCATTGACAACATCAATGAAGAATACAACTGACTGGTTCAACACCTCCATGACTGCGCAAAGAATGCCGAGGAGAGAGAAAGACACAAAAGGACGCCTGTCTTCAAAAACCCTAGAGCTCATCCACCAACGTGGTAAGGCACGAGCCTCTGGCGACCAGATACTAACATCCAAGCTTGCAAAACAGTGCAAAGAAGCGATAAAGGAAGACCTCAAGGATAGAAGAGCAGAAGTGCTGGAGGATGCAGCAGAAGCCAGGAAAAGTATTCACAACGCCTGCCTGTCCTTCACCAACTATAAGACCAAGATGACTGCCCTCCGACATCCTGATGGATTTATCACATCTTCCAGAAAGGCAATGGAGATTATCCATGACTTCTACTCAGATCTCTCCTGATAGCCACATCCACCTACCCACATACCAAATTCTGCAGGATGGATATTTTATTCCCAACATTCTCCCTTCTGAAATCCTATATGCCATTTCGTCAGTTAAGAAAGGAACAGTATCAGACCCAGACAAGATCAAACCCGAACACCTGAAGAATCTGCCATCAGTTCTTATCAATACACTAGCTCAATTCTTCACACACTACCTGACCGAATGTAAGATGCCCTCCCAATAGAAAACTAGCAGGACAGTTCTGCTGTTCAAGAAGGGAGACATTCATGACATTGGCAACTATTGCCCCATCTGCCTATTGTACATTAAATACAAACTGTTCACTCGAGTCATCCTGAACAGGATTGGCAGAACATTAGATGAAGAACAACTATGTGAGCAAGCTGGCTTCCAAAAAAGGATTCAGCACAATCGACCATATCCTCACTATAACCAAACTCATTGAAGTCTATAGAGAATTCAAGATGCCGCTGTCTCAGGTTCATTGATTTAAAGAAAGCCTTTGATTCTGTGGAGACTGAAGAGGTCATAGAAGCCCTAGCCAAACAGGGCGTTCAAACCCAATACATAAAGATCCTTCATGAACTATATTACGGTTTCACTATATTACTTAATGATAATAATATTAATAATTAATGTTCATTATTTATTAATAATTAACATTACTAATCAATGTTAATTAGTCATTATTAATGTGCCTCACATTTGTAAGGCATGCAATCTGCCATTGAGCTCTATTCCAAGACCCATAATTCATCTTTTATATTATAGAAAAATAAATAGGAAAATTTTATAAGCAGATTTAAATGTAATTTTAACAAATTTTAACTGAATAATGCCAATTATACATATTGTTTCAATTTTACTCGCTGACTTCAATAATGATAATTCATCTTTTATAAACATTTCCCTGACTGTTCTTGCCTGGAAGGAGCAGTCTCTGAACTATCCTGAATTGCAGAAATACAAAGGGAGGAATTGTAACACTTCATCATTAGATGTGGCTTTGCTTCTTTTTTTTTCCAGCTATGATTTAAACTCTCACAATGTGACTTTGGCTTTTTATAGAATTATCTCCATTTCTCTGCCTTAAATCTTATACTTAGTCAACTGTTTTGATAGAACAAGAGGATGAGTGGAAACCAGAAACGTAGAACCTATTGCCTGTGAGCTAATGAACAATTAATTATTCCTCTAGTCTCCTCTGTTAGTGACATTCAGTTCTCAAACCTCAGCCTGCTCACCTCCCTCTCCCTTTGAGGGGGCTCCTCTCTTTCTGTTTCATGAGCTTCTTTTAGTGGTCTGACCTGAACTGTGTGTGCATCAGGCTCTTAATCCCACATTCCCTGCTACAAACCCACTGTTAGTTCCTAGGGGCCTGAATTCATCGCAGTCACTCCTAGGTGATACCAATGGGAGCATTCAGATACCCCAGGCAACAGCAGATGACACCCAGAGCACTCTTCTAAGCCACACCTCCTCCACACGCTCATTATAGCATCCATAGCCTTGTGCCACTGTTAGTGGCCTACTTACCTGCCTGCCTTGCTCCCAGTGAGCTGTCCCAGAAGGACTGAATCTTATTCATGGATGATTTTCTATATGCCTATAACAGCCAAAGTGCAGTGTAGTAGTCCTAAGAATAGAAGGAAAATAATTTAAAGGGGATGAGAGGGAATAAAAACCTAGTTCACAAGTAGCTTAAAGAAGAGCATGTGGACAGTCTTAGTGTCTCTGAGATGCCTTCTCTTAGAAAAGCTTACACCCTTTCTCTCACTACCACAAGACATAAGACTCTAAATAAAATGACAGAGAATCTGGTGCCAAGGTTCTGTCCAGGCCCCTGACGGGTCAGAACTTCCTGGGACACCTGAGTTTTCCTTATAGACCTCAGACAGGTATCTCTGAGCACCAAAATCTGGCTACAGTGCCCTACTGCCTAGACTTGATTGACACCCTTCAGTCTCCTGTATGGCACAGAAATGGAGGCATTTCTAGAATAGATATTTGAAGGAGAGGCCATTGTTGAGGCTGGTATTCCTTACTGACCAGAAAGTAGTGTTTCCTGGCTCATAATTTGTTTGTGGATGACAAACAGTAATCCCACCTCTTAATCTTTGGTTATTCTTGTCTACCTCTTTTAATAAAATTTACTTAAGTTTGCAATATTCAGGCCACAACCTACTTGTGTTGGAGATCTCTGACGGTTGTCTTGCCAAGTAAATGTCTAGGATTTTAGGAAATCTTGCAACTGGTTGTCTTCACAGCACAGAAACTTAACATGCAAATTTAGAGCCCTGTTGGCTCTCCCTTAAAACCCAATATCCATTGGTACCATCCACAAAGTCTTGATGCTAGGATCTTTGCCCTACTGAACACACTTTTACCAGGACCTTGACACACAACTCAGGCCTGTTTGCTTTTCAAACCTCCCATCTGGCTGAGAGAAATTTACAAACTCTGAACATTGAGGTATAGGATATTCTGCTTTCTCAAATATTGTTCCTTGTCCATAATTCCAATTTGTTTTCATCCTGCAGAATAGTCACAGGAAACTATTCAGCAAATCCTTTGATGAAACTGGGAGAGGAAATTTCAGTCTTCACGTTTCTCATGCCCATCTAAATTCTACAACGTTTTTCTTTATGTTATTACCTCCTCTCTGGAGGTGAGAGGGAAAAACATGTTGTCCTCACATGTGGGATGTAAGAGAAGCCATGGTATTCTATCCTGCTTTCAGTTGGTCTCACCAAGCCTACTTACCAACCTATTAATCAAAAGTGCTGCTGATGGTAGAGGTGCTCTGCCAACCTCTCCTCTTAAAGTTAAAGATTTTTTTCAGTATTTTGGTAGTTGTTCTTGCCAAGTCAATTAAGCAGGTAAAACTTAATCTCATTTCCTCATACTCACCAATAAATAGAGAATCATCTCAGTGCTCAAAACAAAGGTTATTATCTCTGAAAAGATAAGTATTGTTGTATTATAAATTAGTAATTCAGATTTTAAAAAGTAGGAACCAATATTTTAACAAAAGAAAAACAGTTGGGAATGGGATAATACAGATCTCTAAACTTTTACTCCTTCATAAAGAAATATGGAAAATTATTCAAATCCACTTTTGCAAAGCCCTCAAAATCAACCAGAGGCTAACAAAAACAATACTAAAATTTTATTCTAGGAAAGAAGCTGAATCTCTATAAAAAATAGTGTACTCATGGCAGGAGAGATTGTACATCAGGTGGGATGCTTGCCTTGCACACAGCCAACCTGGGTTCTATCCCAGGACCACATCTGAGCCCAGCCAAGAGTGATTTCTGAGCACTGCCAAGTGTCACCCATCATCAACAATGATTAACCAGTGAGTTCAGGACCAAGAGAGATGACTCAAAGCATGAGCCTATTCTTTACATGTTCTAACTCCTGGCCCAGTCAGTCCCTAGCGTCACTTGGTCACCTTCGCACCACCTGATATGTACTCCTAAAACAAAAAACAGTGAAATCTATGCCATTTTAGGTTTTCCTGTTTTCTTGATCCATATAATCAACCCCACAGTAGCTACAAAAATAAAACATTCTAGTGGCTGCTGCAGGGAATATAATAGTCCAGCAATTTACAAAGAATGCCACTAAGAGAATAGTAATTTCTGATCAATATCATAAATTCCTGGTTAATCCAACAAATAGAGTTTGTATTTACTAAACCAGACTCAAAACTCACTCCTTGCAGTTATTCCCAAAGTAATGAGAACTATTAGTGACAGTTACTTAACCACACAACTGATATAATGACAGTTTAATAAACCAGCAAATGACCAAAAATAAACTAAAATTTTAATTAAAAATTCAGAATGAGTCCGGCCAGCACGGCCACCTCACCTATGTGTCTGCTGACCCTAGGAGCTGTGTTTAACCAGGCCAAGGGCTAAGCCATTTTTCGCCCTCCTGTCGCTCCATGGGCTGATCCACATGGGTCAAGCAGCGCAGCTGTGTGTCTGGTCCATCCCTTCTCCATCTTTGCTCATTGTGGTGGCTGCGGGCTCATAGCTGTTCATTGTAGTTGTAACAAATGTAACAAATGTTCATAACTGATCATTGTAGTTGTAACAAACTGTGGGGTCTGATGGGGAATGGGGAATGGTAATGTCAGATTAGAACTCATCATTGAATACACACAAATACATAATAAACCCTAAATGTCTGTAGAGCAAGTTATAATGTGTAAAAAGAAGAGAGAGATACAGAGACAGAGACAAAGGCAGAGAGAAAGAGAAGAAAATAAAAATTGATTGCTATAGAAGCAGTCTGGGAGTGAGTGGGAGAGAGTGTGTGGATATTGGTGGTGGGAATGGGGCACTTGTGGAGGGATGGGTGTTGGAACACTGTATGGCTGATACCCAATTATGTACATCTTTTAATTGTATATATCACAGTGATATAATTAAATAAACAAATAAAATAATTTAAAAAATTAAGCTAAATCAATAAAAATTTTAAAAATTTCAGAATGAGAGGTTCATCATTTTTTTAATTTCTGACATAATCCTTGAAGTCTAGGAGACGATAATATAAACATGGCATGATAAATGCTTGAAAAACACCCAGACAGTGGGTAGGACATTTGTCTTGCACACAGCAGACTGGGGTTTGGTCCTAGGCATCTCATATGGCTCACCAAGTACTGCCAAGAATGTACTGTACTCTTGAGTATAGAGCCAGGAGTACCTCCTAAGAATCACCAGGTGTTGCACAGAAACAAACAAAAAAAAAAGAAATGAAACTATTATGAAAGATTAATGAGTAGAACCACACAGCTCTGCAACAAACAGCCAAGCCACCAACCTGTGCCTTAGAGAACTCTAAAAGGTAGCAGAAATAACTGCTAATGCCTCCAAAATTTGCTCTGCAGGTGGCAAACTTGTTCTACAGTAGCAATGAGTGCAAAACTTTATGAATGAATGTACTAAAATTCAAAGAATTTTACACTTTGAAGTGGCATATTTCAGAGTATGTGGATTCCAACTCAACAACAGTAAAAAATAATGGCATTTTATATCTCATCCTCAGTAGCAGTAAGTAGATCTAAGGATATGCAAAGGAAGGTCTGATGTATACTGTCTGGTAACAGATACATGGGGTCTTCTGGCAGACTGTCTCCCAATAGAGTTAGTATGTAGAATTCCCTAGTGAGACTGTTAATCAAGCTGCAGTTAGACAGACAAGGCTATCCTAGGTCATTTCTCTGCACATTCTCTTGTTGGCTCTAATTAGCCCTAGATGGAGTCTTCTGGGGCCATTTAGGAAGGCTAAGTTAACAAACTGTTGCATTCTCTGCTTATCTCACCTCACTGAGATAGCACCACCTGCAGGCTTCTGGCTCCTGAGTGTTTCCTCCCTACCACCATAAATCCTTTTTTTTTTAAGTATTTTATTATACCACCGTGAGATATACAAATAAAAGATATACAATTAAAAAGTTCATATTTGGGTTTTGGTCATACAGTGTTCTAGCACCCGTCCCTCCACCAGTGTCCATCTCCCACCACCAACGTCCCGGTTCCCTCCTCCCCCTTCCCCAGTCCCCCTCCATGGCAGGTTCTTTATTTCTTTCCCTTTCTCTCTCTTTTTCCTTCTCTTCCAGACTATGGATTATAGAACATACATTAAGAGGTTGTCATGTGTATCCTTTTGCCTCTATTTAATGCTCAGTTCTAGGTTGACATTAGTACCCTCGACAATTATTAGCACACTGTTCCATTTTCTGTCTTACCTAACCTCTGACTCCCACACGTTTGTGATAATTTCCACTTTTGACAAGACCTCCTGATATATGTTTCACTTGACCTTGGATATTGGTATATCATAATATGTACATATATATTTATGCCATGCAAATAAATGCAGTCATTCTGTATCTGTCTCTATCCTTCTGGCTAATTTCGCTCAACATAATCTTCTCCATGTCCATCCATTTATAGCCAAATTTTATAACTTCATTTTTCCTGCATAGTATTCCATTGTGTAGATGTACCAAAGCTTCTTTATCCAGTCATCGGATTTTCGGGCACTCTGGTTGCTTCCAGATTCTGGCTATTGTCTACCACCATAAATCCTATGGTAAAATGTAAGATGTCCTTGCAGTGTCAATTATGTAAACTTAGCTCTAAGTTTTACTGCCCTTTGTTGTGTTGGCTTATAAGGAAGTTGGGGTCTTTGTTTAAGAGTCAGTCAGCTCTCGTCAGTCAGCTCTCCTCAGTTAGCTGCGGCCAGTCAGCTGAGGCCAGTTAGCCACCAAGATGAGAGCTGCTGCCCCTCTGGCAGGTGATTATTAAAAATATTAATGGAAATACGTCTTGCACCTAGAGTCTCATCTTTGCACCTCCGACCTGAGGGGACATTCCTGCTTCAATCCTCCCATTTTACTTAACATGACTCAGTCCAGAGTCACCAAAAAGGATTGGCTGAGTTATAGAAACATGAGAGTTGAACTCACCTTGATAACTTGGAAAGATTCCGCTTTGGCCTATAAGCTAAGTGTTCTAATCAAAATGTACTCAGGAAGGTAGACCTGAGAGACTGAATACATCTAAGAGAGCATTAATAAATCAAGAACCTCTCTAAAATCATCCACCAACTTGGTTATATTTTGCTTGATAGAGTTGGGTTGTATGTGGCCTATTCTCCTTGGGACAGGGTCCCTGGCAATAATGACCTTTTTCAGAGTCTCCCTGTTACACCTTGCATGTGTCAAAGGGAAATTTTTCTTCCCAGATTGATGACCAGGAACAATAGTGTACTGGGACATCAGTTATATGCAGGGAAGAAGGTGAAGAATACCCAACACACAATGACTAGACTTTCTATACAACAGCGTATACACCCTGCTGATACATTCTGAATGCTTGGAACTTGGAACTGGGTAAAAAATGATGTGGTTGGGGCTATGCTTCCAATTGTTGCCATCAAATGACTCAAGAACCTTCCCTTTTGGTCCCAGAATTTCTCTATCCTTGTTTCCAAAGTTTCAAAATATATAAATTAATTTACTTCTGCAGGGGACTGAGTAGACAAGCTTTGCTGCACTGAGAGGGCCCCTCAGAATAGATAAAATTCAACCCTTGATATTTGGCTCTGAAATTCGACTATAAATTCCAAGAAGCCAAATAGAATTCAAGGAATCATCAAAAAGATTATTCACCATGACCATGGGGGGACAGAGCGATAGTCCAGCGGGTAAGGCATTTGCCTTGCAAGAGACCAACCTCGGGTTAGATTTCCCGGCATCCCATATGGTTCCCCGAAAGTGTCGCGGGAGTAAATCCTGAATGTAGAGCCAGGAGTAACCCCTGAGCATTTCCAGATGTGACCCAAAAAGCAAAAAAAAAAAAAAAATATTTAGACCAAGCAGGATTCATCCCTAGAATGCAAGGATGGTTCAACATCCACAAGTCAATCAACATAATACATCATACAATAAAAGGGGAAATAAAAACTATATGATCATATCAATAGATGCAGAGAAAGCAATTGACAAGATCCAAAAACCCTTTCATGATAAAAGCTCTCTGTAAAATGGGAATTGAAGGAAACTTCCCTCAATATAATCAAAGCCATCTACTACAAGTCTACAACAAGCACCATTCTCAATGGGGAAAAACTGAAAGCCTTTCCCTAAGATTAGAGATTAGACAAGACTACCCACTCTCACCATTTCTATTCAGTATAGTTCTGGAAGTACTTGCCATAGCAATCAGAGAAGATAAGAACATTAAGGGCATCTGGATAAAAGGTAGAAGTCAAGTTGTCACTATTTGCAGGTGACATGATATTATACCAAGAGAACCCTGAACTACCAAAAGCTCCTAGAAACAATAGATTCCTATAGTAGAGTGGCAGGGTACAAAATCAATACCCAAAATTAAATGGCCATAATATGTAAGAGATAGAAGAGAGAAAGAAAAGAGAGAAAAGAGATAAAGAATCTGCCATAAAGGCAGGCTAGGGAGGGGGCAGGGAATAGGGAAATTGGTGGTGAAAAATGGGTACTGGTGCTGGAACACTGTATGACCAAAAAACCCAAACTTGAACATCTTTGTAATTGTTTATCTCATGGTGGTTATAATAAAATATTTTTTAAAAAAGAATCAAATATATTTAAGGGATAGAAGTTGATCGAGATTGAGAAAGTTCTTGTATACATAAGATTCAAAACAAATCCTAATTAAAATATTTTTCTCTACCCCCCCCCAAAAGTCAATGGCTTTCCTATATACAAATGACAATTGAGAAGAAATGGATATTAAAGAAATGATATCTTTTACAATTGTGCCACAGAAAATCAAATGCCACAGAAAGTCAAATCAGTTTGACTAAGGATGTAAAGGATCTGTACAAAGAAAACTACAAAATATTGCTTCAAGAAATAAAAGAGGACCTGAGCAAATGGAGACACATTTCTTGTTCATGGATTGGGAGAATTAACATTATCAAAATGATAATACTCCCTAGAGCTTTATACAAATTCAATGCAGTACCTATAAGAATACCCAGGACATTCTTCAAAGAAACTGACCAAAGACTCCTGAAATTTGTATGGAA
>JAJIBD010028387.1:0-34005 GCA_021461705.1 Cryptotis parvus
AATTTAAAAATAAATAAATAAAATAAAAAAGTTCATATTTTGCTTTTGGTCATACAGTGTTCCAGCACCCATCCCGCCACCAGTGCCCATTCTCCCACCACCAACGTCCCCGGTTCCCTCCCCCTTCCCCCAGCCCTGCTCCATGGCAGGTTCTTTATTTCCTTCCATTTCTCTCTCTCTTTCTCTTTTCCTTCCCCTCCAGACTATGGATTACAGAACATACATTAAAAGGGTTGTCATGTGTATCTTTTTTGCCTCTATTTAATGCTCAGTTCTAGGTTGGCATTAGTACCCTCGACAATTGTTAGCACACTGTTCCATTTTTCTGTATTACCTAGCCTCTGACCCCCACACGTTTGTGATAATTTCCACCTTTGACAAGACCTCCTGATATATGTTTCACTTGACCTTGGATATTGGTATCATAATATGTACATATATATTTATGTCATGCAGATAAATGCAGTCATTCTGTATCTGTCTCTCTCCTTCTGGCTAATTTCGCTCAACATAATCTTCTCCATGTCCATCCATTTATAGGCAAATTTTATAACTTCATTTTTCCTAACAGCTGCATAGTATTCCATTGTGTAGATGTACCAAAGCTTTTTTATCCAGTCATCGATTTTCGGGCACTCTGGTTACTTCCAGATTCTGGCTATTGTGAATAATGCTGCTATGAACATAAAAGTAGGGATGGTGTTTCCGCTGCGTATTTTTGGTTTCCCAGAGTAGATTCCCAGGAGTGGTATGGCTGGGTCAAATGGGAGTTCAATTTCTAGTCTTTGGAGGAATGTCCATATTGTTTTCCAGAAAGGCTGTACCAGCCGGCATTCCCACCAACAATGGATGAGTGTCCCCCTTTTCCCCACATCCACACCAGCACTTGTTGTTCTTGCTCTTTTGAATATGTGCCAGTCTCTGTGGTGTAAAGTGGTATCTCATTGTTGTTTTGATTTGCATCTCTCTGATGATTAGTGATGATGAGCATTTTTTCATATGTTTTTTTGCCATTCAAATTTCTTCCTTGCTGAAGTTTCTGTTCATTTCTTCTCCCCCATTTTTTGATGGGGTTGTTTGTTTTCTTCTTGTAAAGTTCTACCAGTGCCGGATATATCCTGGATATTAACCCCTTACCAGATGGGTATTGGGTGAATATTCTTTCCCATTCTGTGGACTGCCTTTGTATCTTAGTCACTGTTTCTTTTGAGGTACAGAAGCTTTTTAGTTTCATGTAGTCCCATATGTTTATCTTTTCTTCTAGTTGCTTTGTTAGTGATGTTTCACCTTTGAAGATGCCTTTAGCTTCAATGTCGTGGAGGGTTTTTCCTATATTTTCTTCAATGTACTTTATGGATTCAAGTCTGATATTGAGATCTTTAATCCATTTTTTTCTGATTTTTGTGCATGGTGTTAGACACAGGTCCAAATTCATTTTTTTACATGTCGCTGCCCAGTTTTCCCAACACCACTTGTTGAAGAGGCTTTCCTTACTCCATTTTCGACTCGTTGCACCTTTATCAAAGATTAAATGATCAAGTGTTTGAGGTTGGGTGTCAGGATACTCGATTCTATTCCATAGGTCCACAGGTCTGTTTTTATTCCAGTACCATGCTGTTTTAATTACTACTGCCTTGTAGTACAGTTTGAAGTTGGGAAAGGTGATGCCTCCCATCTTCTTCCCATTGCTTTAGCTATCCTTGGGGGGTTTATTGTTCCATACAAATTTCAGGAGCGTTTGGTCAATTTCTTTAAAGAATGTCATGGGTATCCTTATAGGGACTGCATTGAATCTGTACAGAGCTCTAGGGAGTATTACCATTTTGACAATGTTGATTCTCCCCATCCATGAGCAGGGAATATTTTTCCATTTCCTTGTGTCCTCTTTTAACTCTTGGAGCAGTGTCTTGTAGTTTTCTTTGTACAGGTCCTTTTACACACTTGGGTAAGTTGATTCCTAGGTATTTGATTTTCTGTGGCACAATTGTGAATGGAATTGTTTCCTTAATAACCCTTTCTTCTCTTTCGTTATTTGTATATAGGAAAGCCACCGACTTTTTGGGTGTTGATTTTGTATCCTGCCACTCTACTATATGCGTCTATTGTTTCTAGGAGTTTTTTGGTAGAGAGTTTAGGGTTCTCTAGGTATAATATCATGTCATCTGCAAATAATGATAGCTTGACTTCTTCCTTGCCTATCTGGATGCCCTTGATGTCCTTTTCTTCTCTGATTGCTCTGGCAAGTACTTCCAGTACTATATTGAATAAAAGAGGTGAGAGTGGGCAACCTTGTCTTGTCCCTGATCTCAGGGGGAAGGCTTTCAACTTTTCCCCATTGAGAATGATGCTCGCTGTGGGCTTTTGGTAGATGGCTGTAACTATTTGAGGAAAGTCCCTTCAATTCCACATTTTCTGGAGGGTTTTAATCATGAACGGGTGCTGGAACTTGTCAAATGCTTTCTCTGTGTCTATTGATAGGATCATATGGTTTTTATTTTTTCTCTTATTGATATGATGTATTATGTTGATTGACTTGCGAATGTTGAACCATCCTTGCATTCCCGGGATGAATCCTACTTGGTCATGATGTATAATCTTCTTGATGAGTCTTTGGATTCTGTTTGCTAGTATTTTGTTGAAGATCTTAGCATCCGTGTTCATCAGGGATATTGGTCTGTAGTTTCCTTTCTTTGTGTTGTCTCTCCCTGCTTTGGGTATCAGGGGTGATATGTGCCTCGTAGAAGCTGTTTGGGAGTGTTTCTGTTTCTTCTATTTCCTGGAGGAGCTTGAAAAGGACTGGCAGTAGGTCCTCCTTAAAGGTTTGGTAGAGTTCACTAGGGAATCCGTCTGGACCTGGGCTTTTGTGTTTGGGCAGACTTTTTAATTACTGTTTCTATTTCCTCTATGGTGATAGGCTTATTCAGGTATTGGAGGTCTTCTTGTATCAGCCATGAGAGGTTATAGGACTTCAGGAATTGATCCATTTCTTCTAGATTCTCATGTTTCACGGCATACAGGCTCTCAAAGTAATCTCTGATGATCTTTTGGATTTCTGTGGTTTCTGTTGTGATGTCACCCTTTTTATTTCTGATTCTGTTTATTTGGGTTCTCTCTTTCCCTGTCCTTACAAGTCTTGCCAATGGTTTGTCAATATTGTTTTTTTTTTTTTTCAAAAAACCAGCTCTTGGTTTCATTGATCTTTTGGATTGTTTTTTTTGGTTTCCAACTCATTGATTTCCTCTCTAAGTTTTATTATTTCCTTTTTTCTGCCTGGGTTGGGCTCCTTTTGTTGGTCTTTTTCTAATGTCTTCAGCTGTGTAGTCAGGTTATTTATGTGGGCCCTTTCTTGTTTCCTGATGAATGCTTGCAGAGCTATAAACTTCCCTCTTAACACGGCTTTTGCCGTGTCCCACAAGTTCTTATAGTTGGTGTCTTCATTTTCATTTGTTTCCAGAAATCTTTGGATTTCCTGTTTGATTTCTTCTATGACCCATTTGTTGTTCAGGAGTGAGCTGTTCAGTTTCCAGGTGTTTGGTTTGACTCCCTGTTTCTGTGTATGGTTAACTTCCATTTTCAGTGCATCATGGTCTGAAAAGATAGCTGACACAATTTCTATCTTTTTTATTTTATTGAGGTATGCTTTGTGGCTCAGCATGTGGTCTATCTTGGAGAATGTTCCATGTGCACTAGAGAAAAATGTGTATTCAGCTTTTTTGGCATGAAAAGCCCTGTATATATCCACTAGCTCTCTTTCTTCCATTTCTTCCTTCAGGGCCAATATTTCCTTGGTGAGTTTCAGTCTTGTTGATCTATCCATCGTTGATAGAGCAGTGTTGAAGTCTCCAACTATTATTGTGCTACTGTTAATGTCTTCTTTGAGGTCTCTTAGCAGTTGTTTTATGTATTTTGCTGGCCCCTCGTTGGGTGCATATATGTTTAGTAGTGTAATTTCTTCCTGGTGTACATACCCCTTAATTAATAAGAAGTGGCCTTCGTTGTCCCTTCTAACCTTTTTCAGCCTGAAGTCTATATTACCTGATACTAATATGGCCACACCAGCCTTTTTTGGAGGAGTTGTTTGCATGGAGAATGGTCTTCCAACCTTTGACTCTGAATCTGTATTTGTTCTGATTATTCAGATGCGTTTCTTGTAGACAGCAGAATGTTGGGTTCAATTTTTTAATCCATTTTTTTCACTCTGTGTCTCTTAATTGGTGCATTTAGACCATTGACATTGAGAGAGATTATTGTCATCAGATTTTGTGTCATCTTTCTGTTTGTGCTTGTTGTGCTTCTGGGTTTGGTCATATTACAGTAGACCCTTCAGTCCTACTTTTTAAAGTTGGTTTTGAGTCCATGAAGTTCCTGAGTTGTTGCTTATCCATGAAGTTGTGTATCTTTCCTTCATATCTGAATGTGAGTCTGGCCGGGTAAAGAATTCTTGGTGAGGCCTGCAGTTCATTGAGCCTCTTCACAATATCCCACCATTGTTTTCGGGCTCGGAGTGTTTCATCAGAGAAGTCTGCTGTAAATCTTAGAGATGTTCCTTTGTATGTGATTTCCTTCTTTGATCTTGCTGCTTTCAGTATTCTATCTCTATCTATAGTTTTTGTCATTTTTATTAAGATGTGTCTTGGAGTATTCTTGTTGGGGTTTCTTTTAGCTGGTATCCTACGGGCCTCCTGGATCTTGAGGCAAGCGTTCTTTAGTTCTGGGAACTTCTCAGCAATGATGGCTTTGACAGTTTCTTCTTCATCAGGGTTTTCTTCTTGCCCTTCTGGGACCCCAAATGATCCATATGTTGTTTCTTCTGGCTTCATCCCGATTATCTCTTGTTGTCTGTTCAGTAATTGTGAGCTTTTTTTCTATCTTCTGGTGTTGTGTAGAGAATCTTTGGAACTCGTCTTCGAGATCACTAATTCTTTCTTCAGTAGCTATTATTCTGCTATGATGGCTTTCCACTGTGTTTTTCATTTCATTTACCTCATTTTTAATATCTGTCATTTCCACTTGCATTTTCCTCACTTCTTCTATCATGTCCTCTTGTACTTTATTGATTTTGCATTCCATTGCTTCTTTGAATTCCTTATGAATCCTTAACATTTCTTTCCGAAATTCCTTATCAGAGAGGTTATACAACTCATTGGTATTGCTTGGCTCATCTGGACTAGTGACTTCACTCACAGAGCTTGATGGAATTTTGCGTTGCTTTACCATTATGACTATTGTAGGTTGCAAATATGGGGTCTTGGGTGACTAGATAGTACAGTTAGTAGGTTTCTGGTCTGTTTGCAGAGTTTGGGTGGGTAGCAAGGATGTAGGAACCAAGGTTCACTGGTACCTCATGCAAGATAGGTAGTAAGAGGGTTGCATGGATGCACTAGCGTCCGCACGGTTTTGAGTTTTGGAATGTTCCCAGAAGCGCAAGGCCCAAAGGGGTCCACGGTGAAACCAAGGCAGTTTGCCTTGGTTCCCGTTGATGGAGTTTCCACTCTTTCCTGGGGCAACTTGGGTCCACGGAGACACAGGGGTCACACACACACACCTGTGGGGGAGATTGCAGCCGGTCCCGGAAGCGCCAGGGCCCAAAGGGGTCCACGGTGAAACCAAGGCAGTTTGCTTTGGTTCCCGTTGATGGAGTTTCCGCTCTTCCCTGGGGCAACTTGGGTCTGCGGAGACGCAGGGGGTCACACACATACCTGTGTGGGGAGATTGCAGCCGGTCCCGGAGCGCAGGGCACTAGAGGTCCCGATCATAGTAGGTGATTTTTAATGCCAAGATAGGACCTAGAAGATCGGCCGAAGAACTCCACATGGGGACCCATGGCCTAGAATGGAATGAACAGAGTGAGAGACTCTCTTAGTTCATCATGTCCACCAAGACCATTCAAAGTAACTCACAGTTCCAGAAGGCTGAAGCGAAATGTTCGACATGGGAATCTCCTGGTGGACAGTTCCACAATGAAATTGACCACATCATCTTCATCGACGGTTTTGTCTGACCAATGTAGCTGTCGTCCCCAAATTCCAAACAGGATCGGACCACCGTCTCCTTCATGCAAAGTTCTATTTCATGCAATGGGGAGAAAAGGCTGCAAAGTGTAAGAAGAGAACTCCCAGAACGAACACCAACTGGGAACTCTTTGGCACCATTGCAACAACATGGGAAGATACCATCATTGACGACATCAATGAAGAACACAACCGACTGGTCCAGCACCTCCATGATTGTGCGAAGAATACTGAGAGAAAGACACAAAAGGATGACAGTCTTCAGAAACTCTTTAGCTCATTCGCCAACGTGGCAAGGCGTGAGCCTCAGGCAACCAAATGCTAATGTCCAAGCTTGCAAAGCAGTGTGGAGAAGTGATAAAAGGAGGACCTCAAAGGCAAAAGAGCAGAAATACTGGAAGATGCAGCAGAAGCCGGGAAAAGCATTCGCACTGCCCACCTGTCCTTTGCCAACTATAAGACCAAGATGACTGCCCTCCGACACCCTGATGGATCTATCACATCTTCCAGAAAGGCAATGGAGAAGATTATCCATGACTTCTACTAGATCTCTTTGATGGCCATGTCCACCTGCCCACATAACAAATTCCACAGGATAGATATGTCATTCCCAACGTTCTCCCTTCTGAAATCCAACATGCCATTTCATCGGTAAAGAAGGGAACAGCACCAGGCCCAGACAAAGTCAGACCCGAACACCTGAAGAATCTGCCACCAGTACTCATCAATACATTAGCTCGGTTCTTCACCACGCTACCTGTCTGAATGCAAAGTGCCCTCCCAATGGAGGACAGTTCCCAGCAGGACAGTTCTACTGTTCAAGAAGGGAGACATTGGCGTCATTGGCAAATATCACCCCATCAGCCTGTTGTCCACGTCATCTATAAGCTGTTCACTCAAGTCATCCTGAACAGGATTGGCAGAACACTAGATGAAGGACAACCATGCTAGCAAGCTGGCTTCTGGAAAGGATTCAGCACAATCGACCATATCCACACGGTAACCAAGCTCACTGATGTTTGTAGGGAGTACAGGATGCCTCTCTGTCTCACATTCATTGATTTAAAGAAAGCCTTTGATTCTGTGGAGACTGAAGCAGTTATCGAAGCCCTAGCCAAACACGGTGTTCAAACCCAATACATCAAGATCCTCTGTCAGCTGTATTACGGATTCACCACCAGGATCTCACTATTTACAAGTAAGTGATCATTGATGTCAAAAGAGGGGTTCGGCAGGGTCATACCATTTAACCAAAACTCTTCAGCACCACCTTCGAGAACATCATGCGACAATTAGAATGGGAAGGAATGGGAGTGAAGATAGATGGTCGGCAACTACACCACCTCCGCTTCGCTGATGACATAGTTCTAATAACACCAAACATTAGCCAAGCAGCACAAATGCTGGCTGACTTTGACCGAGAATGTGGAAAGATAGGTCTACAGCTGAATTTGAAGAAAACTATGTTCATGAAAAATGAACTACTTCCAGAGGCCCCATTCACTCTCAATAGAACAAACATCTCTGAATTCAGCAGTTATGTGTACCTAGGTCGAGAAATCAACATGATGAACGAACTAAAACCTGAGCTGCGCAGGAAGAAGAGAGCAGCATGGAATGCCTTCAAAGGCATCGAAAAAATAGCTAAAAGGACAAAGAACCTCTGGCTCTGGGCACATCTCTTCGACTCCACCATTCTCCCTGCATTGACATCCGCCTCAGAGACCTGGGCCTTATGAAACCAGAATGAGAATGCTATTCGGGTCTCCCAGAGAGGAATCGAAAGAGCTATGCTTGGAATATCACACCTCACTCAAGTGAGAAAGGAATCAGGAGTTCCGACCTCCGTCGCAGTTCCAGAATTCGGGATGCTGTCTCATTTGCCAAGGCATCGAAAATCAGATGGGCTGGAAATGTAATGTTATTTGGAGACTACCACTGGACTAAGAGCTGTTACCGACTTGATCCCACGGGATGTCAAAAGACCACGTGGCCGCCCACCTACAAGATGGTCAGACTTCTTGGTCAAGACCCTGAAGGAACGGTTTGAGGCTCTTCATATTCCCGAATCAACCAGATGCCATTGGGCTACATTGGCACATGATAGGGTCGAATGGAGATGTTACTGGCATCTGCTCAAGCAAATTGATGAATAACGGGATGCAAGTGATCAAGTGATAATATTAGGAAATGATCATACTGGACTAGACTGTTGAAATTAATTTTAAGAATATACAAGTTAGCCTTTCAATGTCTGCATTGCAAACCACAATACACAAAGTAGAGAGAGAGCAAGAGAGATATATAGAGTAAAGAATAGTGCCTGCCTTAAGGCAGATTGGGAAAAATAGAAGGGAGAGGAGGAGAAGGGAAACTAGGGACATTGGTGTTGGGAAATATGCATTGCTAGTGGGATGTATGTTGGAGCACTGTATAATTGAAATCCAAATTAATGGCTTTGTAATGGTTTATCTAATAGTGTTTCAATAAAAAATTTTCTTGAAAAAGTTGAGTTTTTAAAATTTGTTTTATTTCTCTACATTTTATTTTTTTATGTCTTTCATTTAAAAATTTTTTGTTAGATCATCGTAAGATATACAATTACAGAACTGTTCATGATTTTCAGGTTTCAGTCACACTTGTTCCAGCACCAATCCCTCCAACAGTGGACATTTCCCACCATCAATGTCCCCAGATTTCCTCCCTCTCCCCCCCAACCTGCCTCTATGGAAGGCAAAAAGTTGAGATTTAAACTACACAATAACCTCAAAGCAAAAATCACATCAAAGACACTTATAAGATGAAGTAAATAGAAACAGATCATGTTAAAGGCCTGGTATCAATGTTCAAGGGAAGAAAATGGCAAAACTACTTAAAATTCTCAAATAGAAACAAATAAATTGTCAGTCATTTCTCTAAATATCAGAGGATTGAATTCAAAAAGATACACAATGGCTGGATAAATTAAGAAAAATGTATCCTTCTGCCACTTATAGAAGGCACATTTAAACTTTTTTAAATTTTATTATATCACCATGAGATAGACAATTATTGGGGCTAAGTGGGGGTCTCCAACATATATTGGGGTTCAGCTGGTTTGGGTCAATGACTGTTACCCCAAACCTATGGACAAAGAAACAAGCTCTCAGGCTCTAAAAAGTCTGAAGCTCTTACTTTAATCTCTCCCACACAGTCCTCACTCCACCTCACTCACACCTAACTTCAAACAAACCACCAAGTCATATTAAGTATGGTAGAGATATACAGTATACAAAAGATTGGAGGACAGGGGTAATGGACCTTAATCCTGAAACAATGAGGTGATAAAAACTCCACTCTGTTGGAAAACCACCAGTGTACTTCCCGAGAGATGGATCTTGTTCTGGGGCTATTCACCCAAAAAGACAAGGGTGAAACCATGTCAAAATGTTTGCTCCTATCCTTAGCTGGTAAAAAAATCATCTTAATAATATTTCTAGTAGTTTTTCATAAACAAAATAAAAGAGACAGACATTTATCTACAACCCAGAATTAAATTTATAGGGTAACTATTCCTGGGGACATCTTGCCATATATTCCAGTCTACATTCCTCTCACCAAGTTTATGTTCCTAACCCCAACAGGATCCTTAATCAGTTGCTTATTTTTGTGTCAAGTTTATTCCATTACAGTATTCTTAGTTTATAACATTGCTCGGGACATTTAGTCCATCCCATATCAAGGCCAAGGGTAGCTTAATCACATTTGGCCTGGGTCCATCCAGTCCCCCGACCGGGACCCTCCTTTTTTTAAATTAATATTTTATTATACCACCGTGAGATATACAATTTCAAAGTTGTTCATGTTTGGGGGTTTTGGTCACACAGTGTTCCAGCACCCATCCCTCCACCAGTGCCCATTTCCCACCACCAATGGGACTCTCCTTTTGGAGTGTAAAGAATAAGAATCGATCTAAGGGCAACTGAGGTTTTAAGATGGGGAAATATTATGGATGCTCAGAACTTAACTAATTCAGAGTTATTGGCTCCTATATCACAAATGCATAGCCTTAACTGTCTTCCTGTGTCTATACAAAAGGCATTTGCACTAGCATCAGAATATGTAAAGGACATATAGAAAAGAGAAGCACAACCTTACATTTACAATAGAAAACTCAGATCTGGCTAGTAGGAGAAGGCTGTGAACAAAGGATAATCCAACAGACAATTAAAAAGCTATTCGTGGCTGGCTTTCAGTCATACAGTGTTCCAGTACTCATCACTCCACCAGTGCACATTTCCCACCACCAATGTCCCTAGTTTCCCTCCCCTGCCACTCACCTGCCTAAACTCTTATAATAATAACCACAATCATGAGAGTTAAAATGCTGGGGAATTATCATAAAGGCAAATATTAACCTATAAAAAGCAGGAAAAGCCATCATATGAGAAAAGTACTCAAACTTAAGAATATAGTAAGAGATGTGGATGCACTACAAAGTATATATTGAGTAAAGGACCAAGAGGCATAACTCTTGACATCACTGTATCACTGTATCACTGTATCACTGTCTTTCTGTTGTTCATCGATTTGCTTGAGCGGGCACCAGTAATATCTCCATATGTCCTGTCACAAGCAAATGTAGCCCAAGGGCATCTGCTTGCTCTAGGGACAGGGAAAAGTCTCAAACCATTCTTCAGGTCATGGAATTGAGGTCCATAATTGTTACTAGTTTTTGTCATATCAAATAAAACATGGGTAGCTTGCCAGGCTCTGCCTTGTAGGTAGTATACTCTCAGTAGAAGGCTCTCATCTCGAGCATTTACTGATGAAACTTAAAAGGGAAAGATCCAGGTTTTTTTCTTGGGTGGAGCTCCTGAGGAACTATGGAGTCTGAATGTTGAGAATGACTGACCTCATGATGTGAAGGCTGCTCTGGCTTTTTTGCTAAGCTTACTGGCAATATCAATTAGAACCTGCCTAGAACTGTATACAGTATATAAATGTGAAAGATCCTTGGAAGGACCTGATCTTAAGATCAGTATTATATAAGACAGTTGTGTGGCCACAGAGCGGCCACAAACTGAAGGAGCTGTGGGTCCAGCGTGGGTCTCTCTTCCAGGGTAGCTGGCATGAAGGGTGGAGGAAAGGGGTGGAGGGAGCCCAAATCTCTGCTTCAAGTCAGACCAGAGTGGCCCCTCCCCGCATGTGTGGCGAACCCTTGGAGCAATGTTGGACTCGGCCAGGGGCTGGCTGAGCCCCTTACTGGGGAGGTCAGCTCCATGGGTTGCTTCCACGTGAGGCCAAGCGGCGGGAGCTGTGGTTCTGGAGTGGATGGGTCTGGATCTCTTCCAGGGTTGCCGAAGGTGATGTGGGTCTGGCGTGGGTCTCTCTTCCAGGGTAGCTGGCATGGAGGTGGAGGAAAGGGTAGAGGAGCCCAAATCTCCTCCGCCCTTGACACTTGGGCTCCTCCGCCCTTGACATATATGCATCTTTTGATATATATGCATCAATTGGAGAGCAGAAAGTACCTAAAACCATTAGTAAAACCAAGGAAGATACATTTATAGAAATACAATTATAATAGAAAGTTTGACATTTACTCTTATTATTGGACCAACAATGATAATTAAAACTTAACCAGATATAAAATAAAGAAGCATCCCTAAATGAGTAATTGAAAGAACTGAAATTAATAAAGATGCACAAGTTCATGCCCACACTCAAAAAATCTGATTGCTCAAATTATTTTCTCCAGTGCATGAGAAAATTCTCTGGTAGATATGACTTGCTGGAACACAAGCAAATGTCAAAAAATGTTATGAAATGATAACAATGTAACAAGGTAAAGAAGGTAGAAATTAACCATTATAGGAAGTTTGGAGGAAAACTCATATTTGAGCCAGGACAATATTCTGTTGAATGAACAGTTGGCCAATGGGTAAATCAAAATAGAAATATAAATATTCCTCAAAATAAGGAAAATGAACATTTCCTACCCTATTTCTTCTGCACTCTAAACTCATACTAGGTCTCCTGGACCAAGCTCCCATAGCCTGACTATTATTTCCAGGACAC
The DNA here is from genome assembly GCA_021461705.1 of Cryptotis parvus. Taxonomy (NCBI): domain Eukaryota; kingdom Metazoa; phylum Chordata; class Mammalia; order Eulipotyphla; family Soricidae; genus Cryptotis; species Cryptotis parvus. Next base: position 12,069 of record JAJIBD010028387.1, read on the forward strand.
ACCATTAGGAACCCATAGCGCTAATGCTTGTAAATTCTACGCTTTCAACTCCACCAACTATAAAAGATCTTGGTTTTGATATCTTTCCTCAAATGCCTCCATAATGACTGTGCTATTCAAAAGAGAATATAAAATTTTCACCTGTATGACCACTGATATAGCATATTAAACATGCAGAAATTGTTAAATTAATAAATTATAAGGAATAAAAGCTTGCTAAAAATAATGACCCAAATCATATCTCAGCTATTTGGTAATCTGAAGCTCAAATCGCAGCACCCATGAATCTTTAAGAACAATCGGGGACTGAGGGTGAGGAATTCACCTGCTCTGATAGGAAAGGACAAATCCTGGCAAGTCATCAAGTTCAAACAATGTTTCAAACTTTTTGATGAGGAACTTTAATCAATGTTCCATGCAGTGGTCATGGAAATAAAGCAATTACTGAAATAAAAACTTAACCAAACCAAAAATCTTGATCCATGGTATCGAGAATACAAACAAATGGAATTGAAGAAATTGAAAAATACAATAGCAAGGCCACAACAGCATCAAAATTCAACATGTGGCAAACTGGAACAGTGATATTGAACTGCTGGTGAAAGAAATAATTACCAAGAACTTTCATGATCTTTGGAGAGAGGCACCTGCACAGATTCAAGAGGCACAGAGAGTATCAAAGAAAATACACTTGAACAAAACAAACTCAAGACACATAGAAATAAAAGTCATAAAATCAAAAGTACAGATTACTCATAGCAGCAAGAGAGAAGAAAACCTTCAAGCACAATAAAAACAACATAAGAACTGAAACAAATATATCTTACAAGTCAGAGAAGAGTGTAATGATATATTCAGAGTACTGAATGGAAAAAAAATTCAAGCCTGGATCCCACTACCTTGTCAATCAATCATTAGACTTAAGGGAGGGATAAAAAATCTTTTCAGACAGGGGCCAGAGCGATAGCAGAGCAGGCAGGGCTTTTGCCTTGCACGGCTGACCTTGGTTGGATCCCCAGCATCCCATATGATTCCCTGAACTCCGTCAGTTAAAAGAATCTTTTCAGACAGCCGGAGCTGGCAGCATTAAGACAACTATATCTAAGAACTACTGAATGGCCACCTATAAAAACCAGACTCTTGCGAAAAACTGTTTGATTCCACACACATACAAAAATTGGCAGCACAGTCCTTTATATCAATAAGCTCTTTCAGTTTCTTACGCTATTTCAGTTTCAAAGGAAACTGAAAGGGAGTATTTTTTATTTTATTATACCACCATGAGATATACAATTAAAAGATGTTCATACTTGGGTCTCCGTCATGCAGTTTTCCAACACCTATCCCTCGACCAGTGCCACATTCCCACAACCAATGTCCCACCATCAGTGTGGTCCTACCACCATAGCCCAGGCCCATACCCCCTCCCCACTCCCCATAAGTCCCTCCCCAGTTTGTTACACTATATTCATCGTTACAAAGTATATATTGGCAAGATCCTGGGAAGGACCTAGTCCTAAATTTGATTATTATTTAAGCCTGGTGCAACTGTGCATCTGGCCTGTCTGTTCTATGGCTTTGCTTGTGGTGATGGCTGTGGGACTCATAGCTCAGCCTGCTGACATGAGGCCCACACCCATCACCACCAGCAAAAGTCAGAGAAGAGACAAGCCAGACGCACAGCTGCCACTTGACCACATGGAGCAGCCCATGGAACAACAGGAGGGTGAAAATGACTCAGTCCCTGGCCAGGTTCAGCACACCTTCTAGGGTCAGCAGACACGTGGGCTGATGTGGACACTGACCTCCACCAATGTACTAAACTCACCTCCCTCCACTCCATACTGCCTCTGCAACAATTATAAATTTTAGGTGCTGTAGTTTACTTTACTCTTCCTGATAGGATTTTATGCTTAGCACTTTACTTTCTTTCAGCATTCCCATTGACTCCAGAGTGACCCCTTACTCTTAACTGTTTTTGCAGTGTTCACTTTCCTGACCTATTCACATTCCCCTCAAGTGGTGAGATTCCTACTGAAGACTGTTCTCAATTTTTTTTGTTTCTATCATCTTCAAGTATTCCCTTAACTTTGTTTCTTTATCCTATATATCAGGGAGACCATTCTGTGTTGGTCTCTCTCCCTGTAACTAACTTCACACAGTGACTCTCTCTAGATCCATTCACACACAGCAAACTGCATAATTGTGCCTTCTCTTATGGCCAAGTGATATCCCAATGTGTATATGTTTCTTCATCTGATTATCTGCTTTGGGACATTTGGGTTGTTTCAGATTCTGCCTACTGTGAATAGTATTGCATTGAGCATTGGAGTTCAGCTATCTTTTCTGCATTGTGTTTTTGGTCTTTTGATGTATATTACAAGAAGTGGAGTTTCTGGTTAAATGGGAGTTCAATTCCTAGTTTTTTTATTAATCTCCATATTGTGTTTTCTGAAAGTCTGGGCCAGTCAAAATTTCAAATAGAAAAGTTTCCTTTTTCTAAAGTCCTTTACTCCCTAAGTTACTTATATTTTTGCTTAAATAAATCATCGATAAATTAATGCTACTTAACTTGTATCAAATTATCAAGCGTCTTTGGCTATAAGTATTGTGCTTTGTCTTAACCAACCTTATTTCAGATCTAAATGGTTGTCTTCTCAATGGATGGAGGTAGCCCTCACTAATTTGCATTATACTTTAGTTTCTAAAGTTTTGCTATTTTCATTTGTCTTCACTACATAATTTGAAATCAAGAGAAAATATATCACTTGTATAAAACAGAAAACACAATATATCAATGTCACAAGGAAGATGAATTCAATATACAGGTTGAGTTCCCAGACACAAGCACTTCCAGGATGGAGACAAAAATCTCTCTTCATCCAAACCCTTGTCTTCACAGTATTTATTAGATTAATCACAGATATTGTGGTTAGCCCCAAGGAAGGGAAAATATATAATGCATATGCTTTAACCCTTGCAACTTGTTAGGATGTTGATCTTCTTTATTATTCTGATTAATTCCTCCCAAAAGTTAAGAATGCCTCATAATGCAGCAATCAGGTAGAGTCACGTCATCCATAGCAGCAGTGTGAAAGCCAGGGGTGGAGTTAAGGTATAAGAGCTGATGTTTATTAACTTGCTTCATATTATATGTCCATTATATTGCTGTTGGGAAATGTGCACTGGTGGAGGGATAGCTGTTGGAATACAAAATCATGAACAGATTTGTAAGAGTCTATCTATCACATGATGATTCAACAAAAATAAACAACAATTAAAATAAGAGGAAAAAAAGAAAAGAAATCTTAATAAATCACTAGACAAAGTATATCTTTGCTGTTTCAATCACCTGGAGTCAAACGACTGCAAGCAGTGTTTGCAGTTACTGCACTCAGGTCTTCAGACTCCAAATCCTGTCCTTTATCTGCTTTATTAGTTGCACTCAGGAAAACATTCCTTTTCTGGAATTTAGGTTCCTTTGAGGCTTACAAACCTGAATTGTATTGCTCTCACTTCATTCTTACTACTTTACTACTGTTGTTACTGCTGTCTTTCTGTTCTTACTACCCTAATTTTGATGTATATTAGACATACCCTGTCTATACAAATCATATATTTGAACACAAAGCAGAATTAAATATACATGTGTTCTTTATTCCTATGAGTTTCTCTTTCCTCACAGTTCTATTTACAAGAATCAACTCTGAGATTGCTAAACACCCATTCGTGCATGTTTTCTTATATTCAGAACAATAGTGATCAGCTCCTGATTACTTATCTTTTCTTAAATTTTATCAAATGGATCATTTTCCTTTCTTTCCATTTGCTTTTTTGTCCTTTAATTTTTAACTATTTTGTATCTTGTATAAAATCCTATTAATTAATGTGGCTCAAAAAATCAGTTAATTTAGGGATGATTCTAATTTACTTTATTTTATCCTATTTTTTGACTTTTTTGGGTCAAACCTGGCTATGCTCAGGGGGTTACTCCTGGCTCTTCACTCAGGAATTACTCCTGATGGTGCTCAGGGACCATACAGTATGATGGAGATCAAACCTGGGTCAACAGTAAGCAAGACAAACACCCTACCTGCTGTACTATCGCTCTAGTCCCTCTAATTTACTTTAAAATTAACAAGATTAGCAGTTTACTTGTTGGTAGCTTTCCCTGACTTTTGTTGGTAAAATCTATCATCTAATTAAGATCTTTATTTTATATGTCATTCTATTGCTGAGACAAGAAGTAGATAGATTAAGGACAAAAGAAAACTTGATCTGTAAGATCCTCTCAAAAGGTAACATATGAGACTTCTCTGCAGAGAAATTTGCCAACTTGAAACTTAACTCCAAGTTCACTGCTTTAACATTTATTTCTACAAAAGCAACATAATATAACCTAGATACTAGCAATGATGCACACATAAATACATATTCTCTTAAAATACATGCATATATAAGTAACTAATATATGAAAATGGGGTGGAGAAAATTAAGACAGGACACAATTAGATTTTATATAGGTGAAAGTAAGGCGACCATGTATTGCTCATTTAGAAGGGAGATTTCTCACTTAAACATTTTATTAGAAATTCTTGATATAGTTAATAAAGTCCTCAAATAAAGTATTGATTTTCAGAAGAGCAATAAGAGAAAAAGTACTAACATAAAACTTATGATTCAGGTAAATTAAAACAAAATAAAGAGGGGGAAGATCAAAAAATTTACTTTAGATATTTTCAGCCTAAATCCAAATAATGTTAAAAAGAAATTTTTATGATTCAAATTCAACATAATTTTTTAATGTTTCATTATATGTTTTATGCTAAGAGAGGGCCAGGGCAATAGTTCACAATGCTGTGCTCTTGCCACTGTATATATCATATAAAACAGGAGAATAAATGGACTGAGTCTATGGAGTTAGCATAGCAAGCCATGATACTCTTACCCACTGGAGAAATACTTCAGAATCAGAATAATTTTCATAGATTGAAACCTTGAAACTGGTGTTTCAGTAATTAAGTACTATTACACAAGCATAGTCTATATTTCATAGTAACAAAAAAATAAATACTGATCAAGCCACATTTTTTTTCCACAGACAAAATAGTGGCAAATCATTCCCTTAATAACACTAAGGTCAGGATAGTTTCCTGGGTTTACAATAGCCTGCAAATGTGCTCCCAGGCAAGAATAGAATAAGCGGTTAAGTGGTTTAATATCTACTTTAATTTAGACAGAACTGGAGCAGGAGACCACCAAGAATTCAGTGCAGTACACTGATAAATAATCAGCAAGCCTGTAAATAGTTCAGCCTTTGTTTTTGTGTACCATCAATTGTTTTTAAATGTATATTTTAATTCTGTTAGTGTGAAATTACAAAACTATTCATGATTGTATTTCAGGCATAAAATGTTTCAATATGATCCCCTTCACTGGTGTCCACTTTCCTCCACCAATTCTCCTCACACCCACTGTCTCCCTTCATGACAGGCGTTTGTTTTTGTTTGTTTGTTTGTTTGTTTGTTTTCTTTGAAATAAGTTTTGTACCATGGTTTATAATACTGTTGCTGTTAGGGTTTCATACATAACATTTTATAATGTGCTTGTTAACTCATAATATACTTGCAATGTAAATAATGGCTCATGTGTTGAGAGCCAGGGTCACTGAGAAACTGTTGTACTCAATAAAATAGCCAGTTGGTCCTCTTGTTCTCTCTGCACTGCCAAGGTTAGCAACCTTCAACAGCTGTCAATCTCATTCTTTCCTGTTAGACGGAATTCAAAGGTGCCAGTAATATTGGCTTTGCTCTAGTAAATCCCCACATACAATGATCCATAGCTTAGCAAGTCATAGATTAAATCAAATTAGTCTCTAATAATGAAGGTTGATAAGAATATAAAACACTATAAATAATTTATCTAGAAAACATTATAGATCAAGTCCTTGAGAGACCAGTACAGAGAAAAAGGAAGCAGTCACTATAAAAATAAATATTCTCTATATTTCCCTTTAAGGCACTGACAAATCTGCACTTGAGATCACATTGGGCAAAGTTCGGAGGGAAACATTACTTTGCTTCAGAATTTTGGTGTTGAGCTAAAAGAAATATGAGAAAAGAAAAAATTCAGAGAAAATGTCCAACATTTTGCTTATACAGGATGAAAAATAATGCTTCTCTATGACAGACATGAGAAGCCACGCTCAATAAAGAACAATTAAAGGAAGTTTCATTTCATTTGACTTCCAAAGTTCATAGAAACTTGCTGAAAAGACCAATATGATCCTTGTCCTTCTAGACTGCTTATATACATTGTGTGCTCCCGTGCCAGTGCTGAAATCTGACCCCCTCTAGGTAGTCAGTCACTGTATTTAGTTCAGTAGCAATTAAACTTTCTCAGGGCCTACAGCAATAGTACAGCAGGTAGGGTGTTTGTCTTGCACATATCCGACCCGGGTTTGATCCCTGGCACCTCCTATGGTTTGCCTGACCCTGCCAGGAGTAATTCTGAGTGCAGAACCTGGAGTCAGCACCATGTGACATAAACCACTAAAAGTCTTTAAACTTTCACTGGCCTTATGTCTTTTCTGAAAATCAAAATATTTAGTACTTTAACATACTTTTATCCTTATACATATACATTGCTAAAGCATTCGTTTTTAAACAGCTCTTTTTTCTTATTGCCAAATAAAGCATTGTAGAAAAATTGGAAAATATTGCAAATAAATAACTATTATAATCTCGGTTTTATAGTCAATATATAAATATCGCCCTATATTACTTTTTATGTATATTTTTAAAAACTTGTATTTATTTGCAGTCTTTAAAATGTTAATATTACATTGTAAACTCTTTATTATATAACTAAATATTCTACTTTATTCTTTTGGATAAGTGGGCCACACACAACAGTGCTTAGGGATTACAATGGACTCTGCTCAGGGATCTATGGAAGTGGTTCAAGGGACCATACATGGTACCAGGGATTGAAGTGGGGGTTAGCCACATGCAAAAAAAAGTTCCTTAATCCATTTAATATATCTCTGGTCTAAGTGTAAAATATTTTGTTTGTTTTGGGGCCACATCCAGCAGTGCCTAAGGATTACACCTGGCTCTATGCTCAAGGGTTACTCCTGCAGTGCACAGGGGATCATATTAATGCCAGGAATCAAACGCAAGTTGATTCCATGCAAGGTAATTACCCATTGCTAACTATAGTACTTCTCTGACACTATCATAGAACATTTTTAAGATTTTCAGTCATCTTCTTAAGCTGTAATAGAGTAATAAATTAATATGGACATTTTTAAAAAATTATAAATTGAGTTCTTATTTGACCCAGCAATACCACTCCTGGAAATATACCCTAGACACCCAAAAATACACAGTAGAAAAAAACATCTGCATTTCTATATTCATCACCATACTATTCACAATAGCCAGAATCTGGAAATAACCTGAATGCCCAAGAACAGAAGACTGGCTAAAGAAACTCTGGTACATCTACACAATGGAATACTATGCAGCTGTCAGGAAAAACAAAATCATGAAATTTGCCTACAAATGGACAGACATGAAGTTCATCTTGCTTAGTGAAATCAGTCAGAAGGAAAGGGACAGATATAGAATGACAGCATTCATCTGTGAGATATAAATATATATCAGTGTTTTACTACCTGTTGAAAATGGTAACGCCAGACTAGAACTGAGCATTGAATGTAGGCAAAGGGATTTACATGATAATCCCTAAATGCACGTATGGCTTGCCGCATGTGTTAAATTGTGTAAAGTGTATAAAAGAAGGGGAAGAGAGTGAAAAGGCAAAGTTCCTGCTGTAGAGGCAGGATGAGTGAGAGGGGAGGGAATCTGGGGACATTGGTGGTAGGAAATGTGCACTGGTGGCAGGATGTGTGTTGCAACACAGTATGACGGAAACCCAATAATGAACAACTTTGTAAATGGCTATCTCATGGTGTTATAATAAAAAAAATTTAAAGATTTTCAGGCATTTTGGGGGCCAGAGCAATAGCACAGTGGGTAGGACATTTGTCTTACATGTGACCCATCCAGGTTTAATCTCTGGCATCCTATATGATCCCCTGCACACCACCAGGAGTAATTCCTGAGTGCAAAACCAGAAGTAACCCCTGAGCATTGCCAAGTGTGGCCCAAAAAAAAGCAAAAAAAAAGATTTTCAGGCATTTTCTAAAGCTATACTAGATTAATAAATTAGAACATAAAATACTAGTAATATAAATACCAAAAATTAATCTAGAAGAAGATACTAAAGATTCATGTCTTGAGACACCAATATCACAGAGGAAAAGAAAATAGTCACTATAAAAATAAATACTCCCCATCTCCATGCAAATGCCCTGTAAAGCATTTATAACAATTGAGATCATGTAAGTAAGCGAAGAGAAAATTTGAAGAAAAAAAAAATCCTTTGCTTCATAACTTCAGTGGCCAAGCTAAAAGAAATAGCAGGGAAAAAGGGGAGAAACTAGTTTAAAGTTTTGCATTGTAGTCCCTATCAAACACAAGATTTATTATGTTTAAATGTTGTGATTCGTGAGGCCTCCGGGAGGGAAGGTGGGTTCTAGCCCTGACCCGCCATCCCAATAGAGCCTCACAAGAAGCCACAGGAACTCTCCACACCATGACGGCAGCCATTTTCAACACCCAGACTCCACAACTTGTCAGAGCTCCACCCAAGAGAAAAACCAATCCCTCCCTGTTGTGCATCGCTGCTTGGCAGCCAAGCGGTTCATCAGTAATGAGAACCTACTACTGAGACTATCCCACCTGCACAGCAGAGCCTGGCAAGTTACCCATGTTACCCATGTCGTATTTGATATGCCAAAAACCAATAACAGTTATAGACCTCATTCCCATGACCTGAACGAATGGTTTGAGGCTCTGGAGCAAGCAGATGCCCGTGGGCTACACTAGCACACAACAGGGCAAATGGAGATATTACTGGTGCCAGTGCTAACAAATCAATGAACAAAGGGAAGACAAGTGATACAAATGATGTTGTGATAAGCATAGAAGTTTTCCACCCCAAAAGATGTTTAAAATGCCAACAAAGCCACCTTTTAACTATTATGATATTGGCAAAATGTAATTTGTAATTCACAACCCCCTGAGGAGAAGAGGTTTCAGGAAGCAGCTTAGACTTTCGTTGAGACCCAAGAATATCTTAGAAACATCTTGGAGTGTGGAAATAGCTGTTTAATTAACTGCCATTATAAAGATATTTATCCAAATTCATCTCATGATTATGCTAAGGAAATTGGGCCTCAATCTAAGATATTGCCAGAAAAAAAACAGTTTTTAAAAAATTCATTTCAAGAAGAAACTAGTCACAGTCTTTGTAATTATATAATAACACAGAATTCAGAAACTTCCAGATAAATTACAAAATATTTTTGGTTACACTTAAGTCTCATGGGAAAATAAACATAGATAGTGGATTACTTAGCAACTCAGGAGCAAGCTTGACCTAAATTGTCCCTAACCTTGCTGGGAGACTAGTTTTGATCTCTCCCATAAGTGGAATTTGTACTGAGAACAAGTTCCTGAGATTCACTCCGTATAGCTCAGACTAAGGCTAGAGAATAGTAGACTAAGCTCTTCCAGTCCACATCTGACTGCCAGCAGAAGACCTGAATGACTTAAGCCATAAAACAACCCAAGCGCCTCCTGAAGCGTATCCTGTAAGTGGTGGCTCTTGCGCAGAGTATCCCTGTAAGTGGTGGCTCTTGCGCCATGTAAGCTCATTCTCTGCGACAGATCCTAGACTCAGTAAACCTGCACCTGACCCTTGCTCCCAGCGTACACATACACACACAGACACACATGTGCCCACATACACAGATGCCCACACACACACACACACGTGGCTACACAGACTGACACACTTGCCCACACACATGCGGCGTGCGTGCACACACACACACACACAAACACACATACACACACAAACACACATACATAGAGGTCACCAAGCCATCTACAGGCCTGTATGAGAAAAGCAGGGAAACTTAGGAGCTGATAGATAGTGATAACTTGGTGAATTGTGATTTGTTTATTATTTGGTTGCAGCGCAGGCCTTCTCAAAATTGATCTACAGGTCCTTCTGACACCAAACTTACAGTAGTCACCACAAGCACACAAATTCAGAGCCACAGTCTCTATCTGGAATTAATAAGCATGCAACTTAAATTTCCCATCAGATTTACATCTCTCTCTAGTCCTCATATAGCACAAGCCATAATGAAGCAGCATAGGAATTTGCCTGCATTGTTGGATGAAGAAATGATCTCAAGAAAGACTCCAAATACATAAGAACTATTTGTACTCCGTGATGAAAAATTTAAACAATAATTCTAAGGACTGGATAAATAGTACAAGGGGTAAGTCACTTGACCTGCATGCAGCTGATCCAGGTTTGGTCTCTGGCACCACATTTGGTCCCTCAAGCACCACCAGGAAGGAACCCCTAAGCACAGAGCCAGGAACAAGACCTGAGTATCATTGAGTATGCTCCCAAAACTGATGATGATGATGATGACAATGATGATGATTATCATGATAACTCGAATGGAGAAGTTAATGTAACAGAATTTCAATTAGGTAATAAAAGGCATGAGAAAAACTCAGAGTCATAGAGCTAAAGAATATGATAGTTTAACTGAAAAATACAATGAAAAACTCAACAATAGAATATCAGAAACTAAAAATTAAATCAAGACAGAGAGAAGAAAATAAAAATGAACAAAAGCGTATTTTAAAATGAAGAAATCACACAAACTCAAACACACACACATATACCTATATGTGATTTATATGATCACTGTATCACTGTCTTCCCATATATCATCGATTTGCTCGAGCAGGCACCGGTAACATCTCAATACGTCCTGTCACATGCGAGATAGCCCAAGGGCATCATCCCGTTCCAGGAACATAAAGAGCCTCAAACCATTCTTTCAGATCATGGGAATGAGGTATATATATATATATATATATATATATATATATATATATATATATATAAAACAAAACTTATCTTTCCATCTTTCCACTCATCTGTCATTATGTCTATAACTTGTTTCCAGATCTTGACTTAAATTGCGCACTGTAATGAATGTAAGTAATCTTAGATATCTTATAGGATTAGTGCTGTTGACAGCTTTGTAAAAACTACCTAGGTTTTGAATTTCTGATTTCTGATAATTCTGTTTTCAAATTCTGAGACTTATTCATACTATTTACTACAGAGTTTGAACCAATTTATATTCCCACCATCAGTGAATGAATGCTCTTTTTTTCTTATATCCATTAACACTGACAGTTGCTGAAATTTTTTTTTTTTTTTTTTTTTTTTTTTTTTTTTTTTTTTTTAATTTTATTATTTTCCCCCCCAAATATCATTACACCATTTTAGACATACAATTGAAAGATGCTCATGTAGAGTTTTGGATCCACAGTGTTCCAACACCCATCCCTCCACCCAAACCCATCTACCATCACCAATGTCCCCACCTCCCTCCCCCTCCCGCACCCCAACCACCCGGAAGATTCTGTATGTCATTTCCTTCGTCTCTATATCTCCTTCCCGACAAACTTTCCTGCTCTTCGTGGAATACAGTGCATTAAATGACATTACTGTTTCACTATTTTAGTGGACCGCGCGGCCACTTGCGGCCCACGCGATCTGGGCTCGAACTGGTCTTGCTCTGTTGATCTGGTCGTGAGGCATTTTCTCAGCGTCTGGACAGCGAAGATGGTGGCTAGTGTGATGGGCGAGTTTCATCTGGCTGCTTCCGGGACCCCTCAGAGGCGATGGGCCAACACCCAAAACCCATCTGCCTTCCTTGGGATCCCATCGTCAGCTGGGCTCGGCGCGAGCCGGGCTCCAGTCTCCCCCAGCCGCTTGCGGCTCTGCATACTGGTTCCCGGGCAGTTCCTGGGCGGGTCCACCAGGCTCGGCAAAATGGAGGGAGGGGGGGAGTGGCTTAACCCTGACTCCATCTGGCGAATTCCCAGTGATTCCCGCTTCTGGGAGCCGCCTACCTGGGCTCGAACTGGTCTTGCTCAGTTGATCTGTTCGTGGGTCAGTTTCTCAGCGTCCGGACAGCGAAGATGGTGGCTAGTGTGATGGGCGAGTTTCATCTGGCTGCTTCCGGGACCCCTCAGAGGCGATGGGCCAACACCCAAAACCCATCTGCCTTCCTTGGGATCCCATCGTCAGCTGGGCTCGGCGCGAGCCGGCTCCAGTCTCCCCAGCCGCTTGCGGCTCTGCATACTGGTTCCCGGGCAGTTCCTGGGCGGGTCCACCAGGCTCGGCAAAATGGAGGAGGGGGAGTGGCTTAACCCTGACTCCATCTGGCGAATTCCCAGTGATTCCCGCTTCTGGGAGCCGCCTACCTGGGCTCGAACTGGTCTTGCTCAGTTGATCTGTTCGTAGGGTCAGTTTCTCAGCGTCGGACAGCGAAGATGGTGGCTAGTGTGATGGGCGAGTTTCATCTGGCTGCTTCCGGGGACCCCTCAGAGGCGATGGGCCAACACCCAAAACCCATCTGCCTTCCTTGGGATCCCATCGTCCAGCTGGGCTCGGCGCGAGCCGGCTCCAGTCTCCCCAGCCGCTTGCGGCTCTGCATACTGGTTCCCGGGCAGTTCCTGGGCGGGTCCACCAGGCTCGGCAAAATGGAGGAGGGGGAGTGGCTTAACCCTGACTCCATCTGGCGAATTCCCAGTGATTCCCGCTTCTGGGAGCCGCCTACCTGGGCTCGAACTGGTCTTGCTCAGTTGATCTGTTCGTGGGTCAGTTTCTCAGCGTCCGGACAGCGAAGATGGTGGCTAGTGTGATGGGCGAGTTTCATCTGGCTGCTTCCGGGACCCCTCAGAGGCGATGGGCCAACACCCAAAACCCATCTGCCTTCCTTGGGATCCCATCGTCAGCTGGGCTCGGCGCGAGCCGGGCTCCAGTCTCCCCAGCCGCTTGCGGCTCTGCATACTGGTTCCCGGGCAGTTCCTGGGCGGGTCCACCAGGCTCGGCAAAATGGAGGAGGGGGAGTGGCTTAACCCTGACTCCATCTGGCGAATTCCCAGTGATTCCGCTTCTGGGAGCCGCCTACCTGGGCTCGAACTGGTCTTGCTCAGTTGATCTGTTCGTGGGTCAGTTTCTCAGCGTCCGGACAGCGAAGATGGTGGCTAGTGTGATGGGCGAGTTTCATCTGGCTGCTTCCGGGACCCCTCAGAGGCGATGGGCCAACACCCAAAACCCATCTGCCTTCCTTGGGATCCCATCGTCAGCTGGGCTCGGCGCGAGCCTGGCTCCAGTCTCCCCAGCCGCTTGCGGCTCTGCATCTGTTGCTGAAATTTTTTGTTATGAGTCATTCTCACAACAAAAAATTGAGAGGGTGATGTCTCATTGTTTTAGTATCATTGAAAATCAAATATATATACATATATACCATAGTTTCATATCTTATCTTATATATAAATTATTTATATGTATTATGGGAATGCTATTCAGATATAAGAAAATATAAAGTTCATTTTACAAGAACCTGAGAGGAACTTAAGAGTTGAGTTGTCATGTGAAGCAAAATAATCAGAGGGATAAATACAATTACCAGATTGTGTTGTTCAAATGTAGCATATAAAGAAACCAATAAATAAAATAGACAAAGAACAAAAAAAACATATTCTTAGACTGTAACAACACCACTAGGGTTATTAGGCAGAGGGAGGGAATGGATAATGGAGAGTTGGATAAAAGAACTACAGAAAGCACTTTAGAGATATTGGCACTTTAGTGGTGGATGTAGTATGGAATATTTTACCTCTTATTAACAATAACACTCTTGTTAGATTTTAATAAAAAATGTTAAGTGCCTAAAATAGTACAATTATTATTTGTGCATTTTTCTGCATAAACGGCATGTTTCTATTTTTTTTTTCCTTTTCAGGTCACACCCGACAATGCTCAGGGGTTACTTCTGGCTCTGCACTCAGGAATAACTCCTGGCAGTGGTGCTTGGGGGATCATATGGGATGCTGGGATTGAACCACAGTAGGCCGCGTACAAGGCAAACGCCATCCCTCCTGTGCTATCACTCTGGCCCCTCTATTTTAAACTTTACATGAAAAATGGTTTCTTAAGACTATGTACTATAATACCATATGATATTTATTACTTGTTCTGTCTTATTTATTTAGCATGTTTTATATTTTATTAAAAATATTTTTAATTTTTAACAATTATGATGTATACTTTTGTAATTCCAATCTGTTTTCAAAAAAAAATAAATTTCTGAGAAAAAATGCTTGCTTAAAGGATTTGGAATTTTAATGACACTTAGATCATATTACTAAATTGTCCTCTAGAAAGTGCATCTCATCATTAAAATATTATACATCAGTCTTACTAAGCAGAATTAAGTGCTCAGAGACCTATATTGTCTGACCTTTATAATAGTTGGCATTCTAATTTTCTTTGGATACCTTTGGCAAAATTCTAGATTTCAAGGCTCTTCATTCTTTTCCTACTTCTAAATTTTATATATTCCTTTAGAGTTCAGTTCCTGCATAGTTTTGTTTTCATTCCTTTAGAGAATTATTCTCTTACATTTTTCACTTTTGTCTCTATGTTTAAGGTTTCTTATTCTTTTTCCAGTTTCAACCATTTATCTTGTTACTCATTTTTAACAGCTAAGCATTGTATATTTTCACTTCCTATCATCTCAAATGTAATTCAGTAATATGAACACTAGTCAATGAACTAATGAATATTTGAAAAGGTAGAAGAGTAATTTTCTGAAACTTAAAGACTTCAAATTGTCAGACATGCCCTCTAATTTCATTAGTGTTCCATTCAACTCTAATTCATCTCTTTTACTATTTCCTCTTTCCTTATTTCTCATGGCTTTCCTTAAAAAGTTATTATCCTTAACTTTAATTACAACTCAAATTTACTCTTGTACTCTATTTTATTGACTATTCATAATAAAATATCAGAAACTAACTACTGAACTATCCCCCTCCCAACGAGACTAGACATCTAAAGGAGTTTTCCCATTGAAGGTTTGGCCTGCTTTTACAACTTCTCCCCCACATGTACATCATGTGTCCTCACAGCCTTCTGGACAGCATGACCGTGAGCTTATGATCAACCCTGCTATGCAGGTTGAATTGTTTCTTGAGAGTTTTAAAACCTTGCACTGCTAATGCAGTACATTCCTATCCCACACCTCACAGGACTTATGTTTGTGCCTTCTGCGGTGAACCCAGATTGGGTATGCGTGGCCCTTGCTACCCCAAGTTACAACCCACAAAGAACCTAATAAGGGACTGGTGGTAATAAGAAATAACAAACTCCTAAATTACAACAAGAGGAAAGGCAGAACTAGTGACATAAAAAGTTATCCCAAAACCCACACAGTGCAAAACAACTAGCCAGAAGTAACAAAACTGTCTGCTTTTATAGGTAGGAAAAGAGCAACACTCACCTTAATGTTTCTGAACATTTTCTTGTGGTGAGGGGTAGCAGATGTAATATAAAAAGTTCTCCCCCCCATATTAGCACAAGAAAAATTAAGAAGCAGCATAAAACCTCAACAACTTTAATGAATGAAGGTAATAACCCAGAGAACCTGACCAGAACTAAACAGCTGGTCATAACCTCTCAGATAATGATACAATATTGAGGCTGTTTAATGTGCTCAAGGAAGCAATAGTACAAGAAGAATGAGAATGAAAAATGAAAACACTACAGTAAGTGACAAAAATGAAGAGATTTATAGATGAAATTTAAAAAATGGGAGCCTCATCTGCAGAATATATGCAGCTGAGGATAAAACACTGAACTTCAAGATGCTGTGTAGGAGATTTCTAGAAAATTCAGGGAATGGATAAAAAGTCACAAAATTGAATAAGTTCAAGAGGAAAAGTATTTAAAAAAATTGGAATATGGAGGACAGGGGAAGGTGAATTCAAAGATGAACCATTAATCAAAGAAATCATGGCTAAGAATTTATGAAAGTTGATGAGTTCTTGCATCCAGATTATAGCAGCCCAGACAAAAGAAATCCCACTAAAAACTCTTAAGCATGTCATAATTAGAATGACAAAAACCCAAGACAGAATACTGATTGCAGAAATACCAGAGAAGGAATGTACATGCATTTTCTTCATACTAACAGAAGATTTATCAAGTGAGAATAAACAGGAAAGAAGAAAATGGAGGAATATGCTTTTAAAAGGTAGTCTATTTATTAGAGCACCATGATTTATAAAGTTATCATAGTGAACCTTAGACATACAATGTTCCAGCACTGAATCCATCACCAAGTATAAATTTCACTCCAATGTTCCAGGTTACCTCCACTTACACCCAGCCTCAGCCTGCCATGTTTGACAGGCACCATTTTAATACTTGTTGTTCAAGTTTGGGTCTCGTGATTTTAGTGTGATTTGCTTCATGGTTTTGATACTTAGCTCTGTCATTCCTTAACAATATTGATGCATCTGAATCCCCTTAACCTTTCCCCCACATTATGTTTCATCTGTCTGTTCTCTCCCTCTCCCCTCAATCTTTATTTCTCTTCTATCATTCTATTTAATGTTACAAGAACTAAGATTTTTTTTTGGCTTTTGGGGTCACTCCTGGCTCACCACTCAGGAATTACTCCTGGAAGTGCTCAGGGGACCATATGGGATGCTGGGAATTGAACTTTGGTTGGCCATGTGCAAGGCCCTACCTGATGTGCTGTTGCTCCAGCCCCACGAACTAGGAATTTCATTCTAGGCATAAATGTAAAAAAGTGGGGAGTCAGTATACCCTGGGGTGAAGAGAGATCTAGGCTTATCCCCTTTAAAACATTGAATTTCCTCATCCAATTAATCTATACACTTCATATAAGTGATACTATTCTGTGCTTATCCTTATTCTGGCTTACTTCATTTGATATGATATCTTCCAGCTCCATCTATACATGTTGCCACAGCTTGCATGATTCCATCATTCCTTATAGCTTTGTATTATTTCATTGTGTACATACCACATCTTCGTGATCCACTTATCTGTTACTAGACATCTAGTTTGTTCCCAAATCTTAGCTATTATATTAGTGTTACACTGAATAATGGTATGCATATATCCTTTAGAATGAGTGTTTTTTGTCCTGGGGATAGTCACCCCAAACTAGAATTGTTAGGTCGTATGGCACTCAATTCTAAATTTCTAAGAAACATCCCTACTTTTCATAGTGGTGGAACCAAACAATATACCCGCCAGCAGTGGAAGAGCGTTCTGTTTTCAGCACATGTCCGCCACTAGAAGAAATGGACATATTTCTAAATATTCACCATCTTCCAAAACCAAAAAGAGGAATAAGTAGAAAGTCTAAATAGGACAACTAAAAGCAAGGGAATTTACACAGTAATTAATAACCTCCCCAAGAATAAAATTCCTTGTTCATATGGGTTTATAGATGAGTTTTATCAAGCATTCAGAGAAGACTTATTGACCCTAAGCTCTTCCAAAATATCAAAGAAACACTGATACCCAAATCTTACAGAGATACCACAGTAAAGAAAATTTGAGATCAATTATTTTGATGAGCATCAATACAAAAATCCTCAACAAAATCTTATCAAATCCAATCCAAATTTGTTATTATACAATCAATAAAATCATACATTATGATCACACCATGATCAAATGGAATTCACCCGAGGGATGCAAGAATAGTTTCAATATATGCAAATCAATTAACATAATACACCATATCAGTAAAAGAAAGGATCAAAATGATATGATCATATTAATTGATGCAGGGAAAGATTTTGAGATGATACAACACTCATACATTATTTTTTAATAAAGCCTTCATAAAATACAGGTGGAAGAAACCTTCCTCAAGATAGTACTGACTAGCTATAGAATCCAATGTCTAATATTATTATTAATGGTAAAAAACTGAGAGTATTCCTGCTGAGATCAGACCAAGGCAAGGATGTCCACTGTATCCATTCTAACTTAACATTGTACTAGAAATGACACTGTGAAAATAACCATCCTACCTTAACTATCATATAGTTTCAATACAATCCCTATCCAAATTCAGACAATATTCAAGACAACTATGTGGAGAACAAGGAGTAACCACTGATCATCACCATGTATGGCCCAGAAATAAAAAAATAATGTCATGCAACTCGCTGCTATATGGAGCGATCTGGAGAGTATCATGCTAAGTGAAGTTAGTGAGAGGGTGAAAGCTGGGAACAGGGATAGGAGGGGAAACCAGGCACATTGGTGGAGAGCAATACAGAATTATCTCTCTCATAAATGAGATATAAAGAAATATATAACAGAATAGAATATTTAAGCAAGGTAATAAGAAGTGATATTCAGTAGGAAACTTGCCAGTTGAGAGGGAGAGGATGACAGGGAGGGGACAACATCTGAGGTGGAGGGAGCATTGGACTGGGTCAAAGAGGTGGTGCTGCCTATCACCCTGATACCCAAAGCAGGCAGAGACAACACAAAAAAAGAGACAACACACAAAGAAAACTACAGACCATTCTTCCTGATGAACACAGATGCTAAGATCTTTAGCAAAATACTAGCAAACAGAATCCAAAGACTCATCAAAAAGATTATACAGCATGACCAAGTAGGATTATCCTTGGAATGCAAGGATGGTTCAACATTCACATGTCAATCAACATAATACATCATATCAAGAAGAGAAAAATAAAACCCTATGACCATATTAATAGACGCAGAGAAAACATTTGACAAGATCAAACACATGTTGATGATTAAAACCCTCCAAAAAAGGGAATTGAAGGAACCTTCCTCAGTATAGTCAAAACCATCTACCAAAAGCCCACAGCAAATATTATTCCCAATGGGGGAAAAATTGAAAGCCTTCCCCCTAAGATCAGGGACAAGACAAGGTTGCTTGCTCTCATCACTTTTATTCAATTTAGTACTAGAAGTACTTGCCATAGCAATCAGAGAAGAAAAAGGACATTGGGGGATGAGATAGGCAAGGAAGAAGTCAAGTTATAACTATTCGCAGATGACATGATATTCTACCTAGAGAACCCTAAACTCTCTACCAAAAAAACTCCTAGAAACAGTAGATACTTATAGTAGAGCGACAGAGTAAAAAAATCAATACCCAAAAGTCAGTGGCTTTCCTATACGCATATAACAAAAGAGAAGAAAGGAACATTAAAAATTGATTCCATTCACAATTGTGCCCAGAAAATCAAATACCTAGGAATTAGCTTAGCCAAGTGTGTAAATGACCTGTACAAAGAGAATTACAAGACACTGCTTCAAGTAATAAAATAGGACACGAGGAAATGGAAACACATTCCCTGCTCATAAATTGGGAGAATGAAGAGTGTCAAAATGCAATACTCCCTAGAGCTTTGTACAGATTCAGTGCAGTCCCATAGGATACCCTTGACATTATTCAAAGATATTGACCAAACACTCCTGAAATTTGTATGGAATAATAAACCCCACGGATAGCTAAAGCTATTCTTGGGGAAAAAAAGATGGGAGGCATCACCTTTCCCAATTCAAACTCTACTACTAATCAGTAGTAATTAAAACAGCATAGTATTGGAATAAAAACAGACCTGTAGACCTATGAAATAGAGTTGAGTATCCTGACACGCATCCTCAAACACAGGATCATTTAATCTTTGATGAAGGAGCAAAAAAAAATAGGAATTGGAACAAGGAAAGCTTCTTCCACAAGTGTTGCTGGGAAAACTGCGCAGCTAAAATTAATTTGGACCTCTGTCTAACACGATGCACAAAAGACAGATCAAAACGTATGAAAGATCTCAATATCAGACCTGAATCCATAAAAGTACATCAAAGAAAATATAGGAAAAACCTCTATGACATTGAAGCTAAAGGTATCTTCAAAGATGAAACACCAGTAACAAAGCAACTAGAAGCAAAGATAAACATATGGGATTACATAAAACTAAAAAGATTCTGCACCTCAAAAGAAACAGTGACCAATAAACAAAGACAGTAAAAGGGTTAATATCCAGGATATATCTGTCACTGGTAGAACTTTACAAGAAGAAAACAGCCAACCCCATCAAAAAATGGGGAGAAGAAATGAACAGAAACTCCGACAAGGGAAGAAATTCTAATGGTTAAAAGACAAATGAAAAGATGCTCATCATCATTAATCATCAGAGAGATGCAAATCAAAACAACAATGAGATATCATCTCACACCACAGAGAACTGGCAATATCCAAAAGAGCAAGGACAACAAATACTTGTGTGGATGCGGGATAAAAGGACTCTCATCCATTGTTGGTGGGAATGTCAACTGGTACAGACTTTTTGGAAAACAATATGGACATTCCTCCAAATACTAGAAACTGAGCTCCCATTTGACCGAGGCATACAACTCTTTGGAATATACCCTGGGAAGCCAAAAGCACACAGCAAAAACACCATCTGCACCTCTATGTTCATAGCAGCAGTATTCACAAGAGCCAGAATCTGGAAAAACCAGAGTGCTCGAGAACTGAAGACTGGATAAAGAAAATTTGGTACATCTACACGATGGAATACTATGCAGCTATTAAGAAAAATAAAAGTTATGAAATTTGCCTATAAATCTATAAATGGCCTCCACGACATTGAAGCTAAAGACATCTTCAAAGGTGAAACATCACTAACAAAGCAACTAGAAGAAAAGATAAACATACAGGACTACATGAGACTTAAAAGCATCTGCACCTCAAAAGAAACAGTGACTAAGATACAAAAGCAATCCACAGAATGGGGGAAAAAATATTCACCCAATACCCATCTGATAGGGGGTTAATATCCAGGATATATCAGGCACTGGTAGAACTTTACAAGAAGAAAACAAACAACCCCATCAAAAAAAGGGGAGAAGAAATGCTTCAGCAAGGGAAGAAATTCGAATGGCCAAAAAACATATGAAAAAATGCTCATCATCACTAATTATCAGAGAGATGCAAATCAAAACAACAATGAGATACCACTTTACACCACAGAGACTGGCACATATTCAAAAGAGCAAGAACAACAAGTGCTGGCGTGGGTGTGGGGAAAAGGGGACACTCATCCATTGTTGGTGGGAATGCCGGCTGGTACAGCCTTTCTGGAAAACAATATGGACATTCCTCCAAAGACTAGAAATTGAACTCCCATTTGACCCAGCCATACCACTCCTGGGAATCTACTCTGGGAAACCAAAAATACACAGCGGAAACACCATCCCTACTTTTATGTTCATAGCAGCATTATTGACAATAGCCAGAATCTGGAAGCAACCAGAGTGCCCGAAAATCGATGACTGGATAAAAAAGCTTTGGTACATCTACACAATGGAATACTATGCAGCTATTAGGAAAAATGAAGTTATAAAATTTGCCTATAAATGAATGGACATGGAGAAGATTATGTTGAGCAAAATTAGCCAGAAGGAGAGAGACAGACACAGAATGACTGCATTTATCTGCATAACATAAATATATATGTACATATATCAATATATATACCAATATCCAAGGTCAAGTGAAACATATATCAGGAGGTCTGGTCAAAGGTGGAAATAATCACAAACGTGTGGGAGTCAGAGGCTAGGTAAGACAGAAAATGGAACAGTGTGCTAACAATTGTCGAGGGTACTAATGCCAACCTAGAACTGAGCATTAAATAGAGGCAAAAGATACACATGACAACCCTTTAATGTATGTTCTGTAATCCATAGTCTGGAGGAGGAAGGAAAGAGAGAAGAAATGGAAAGAAATAAAGAACCTGCCATGGAGCAGGGCTGGGGGGGGCGAGGAACGGGGACATTGGTGGTGGAAGATGGGTACGGTGGAGGGATGGGTGCT
>JAJIBD010028388.1:0-29942 GCA_021461705.1 Cryptotis parvus
TTTCTGTGTGTGGTTAACTCCATTTTCAGTCCTTCATGGTCTGAGAAAATAGTTGACACAATTTCTATCTTTTTATTTTATTGAGGTAAGCTTTTTTGGCTCAAAATGTTGTCCATCTCAGAGAATGTTCCATGTGCACTGGAGAAAAATGTGTATTCAGCGTTTTTGGGATGAAAAGCCCTGTTTATATCAACCAGCTGTCTTTCTTCCATTTCTTCCTTTAGGGCCAGTATATCCTTGGTAAGTTTCAGTATTGTCAATCTATCAAGAGTTGATAAAGCAGTGTTGAAATCTCCAGCTACTTTTGTGTTACTGTCACTGTCTTCTTTGAAGTCTATTAGCAGTTGTTTTGAGTATTTTGCTGACCCCTTGTTGGTTGCACATATGTTTAGGAATGTAATTTCTTCCTGATATACATATCCCTTAATTATTAAGAATTTAAGGGATATTAAGGGCCTTTGCTGTCCCTTCTAACCTTTTTTCAGCTTGAAGTCTATATTGTCAGATACTAGTATGGCCACACCTGCTTTTTTCAAAGAGTTGTTTGTGTGGAGAATTGTCTTTCGCCCTTTGATTTTGAGTTTGTGTTTGCTCTGATTATTCAGATGTACTTCTTGTAGGCAGCAGAATGTTGGATTCAGTTTTTTAATGGATTCTGCCACCCTGTGTCTCTTTTTATTGGTGCATTTAGGCCATTGATGTTGAGAGAGATTATTGTCGACTTTTTGAATAAGTTTGTTGCACTTTTTAGGGTTTGTCTTATCTTACAGTAGCTCCTTCAGTCCTTTTAAAGTTGATTTTGAGTCTGAAGTTCTTGAGCTGTTGCTTACCTATGAAGTTGTATATCTTTCCTTCAAATATGAGTGTGAGTCTGGCTGGGTAAAGAATTCTTGGTGAGGTGTTCATTTCATTGAATCTTCACAATATCTTACCATTGTCTTCGGGCTCAGAGTGTTTCCTCTGAAAAGTCTGCTGAAAATCTTAGGGATTTTCCTTGGTATGTGATTTCCTTCTTTGATCTTGCTGATTTCAGTAACCTATCTATGGTTCTTGTCATTTTGATTAGGATGTGTCTTGGAGTATTCTTATTTGGTTTTCTTTTAGATGGTACCCTTCTGGCCTCTTGAATCTGGGAGCAAGCACTCTTTAGTTCCCGGATCTACTCAGCAATGATTGCTTTGATAGTTGCTTCTTCATCAGGGTTTTCTTCTTGTCCCTCTGGGACTCCAATGATCCTTATGTTATTCCTTTGGCTTCATCTCAGGTATCTCTTCTTGTTCGTTCATTTACTATGAGTCTTTTTTTCCATCTTTGTCTGTTGCCTAGAAAGTCTCTGCACCTCATCTTGGAGCTCACTGATTCTGTCCTCAGCACATGTTACTCTGTTGTGAAAGCCTTTCAATAAGTTTTTCATTTTACCTATCATATTTTTAATGTCTGTTATTTCTGTTGTGAAGGCCTTCCACTGGGTTTTTATTTCACCTACCACATTTTGATGTCTGTTATTCCTGCTTGCATTTTCATTTCCATTTTCCTCACTTTTGCTTTCATGTCCTCTTGTATTTTGTTGGTTCCATTGCTGCCTTGAGCTCCTTATGCATCCTTAAGAGCTCCCTTTGAAATTCTTTATCGGAGAGGTTATACAAGCTTGTCATTTTGCTAATCTTGGCAAGTGGCTTCGCTCACTGAGCTTGATGGAATTCTGAATTGCTTTACTATGATGACTGTTACAGGTTGCAACTTGTGTGTTCTTTTGTGACTGAGCAGTGCAGTGGAGGTTGTTGATGAGTTTTGTGGGAAATGGGGAGTATTGTGGCTAATGTATCCTGGTACTTCTCTATAGATATACTAACACCAACTACTTCTGCCTGGGGTAGAGCCGGCAAAACCGGTTAGCAGATTGGTGCGGGGTGTGTTGGGTGTCGTTGGTGGAACTTGGGCACTCCAGACCTCAGGGTCCTTTGTCCTCTTGCATGCCCCAGGGTTGGCAGGTTTGGCGGTGAGTATTGGCAGAGGGAATCCAATGCACCTGGGGTAGAGCCGGCAAAATCTGGGAGCAGATTGGCACTGGGGAGTGTTGGATCCGTTTATTCTTGACCACATTTCCTGCTCCCTCCCTTTGTATGTTGAGGTGGTTCCCTGGGTGAACTCTCCACTGTTCCCTCCTGCATCTTCTATATGAGCTCACCAGATGTCTTAGCAAATACTACAAATATGTTGATGATTTCCTAGTTACAGATTTACCAATCATTCCCCTTTGAATTGCATTTGTGTCCTTGGACCCATTTTTCAAAAACAACATAAAAGGAGTCCAGTTATTAGTTCACCAACTAATAATCAGAATTCCTTCTTGGTGGCTCCTGTTCCTTTATCAGTACATTATTCCTTTCACAAATCTTACTTAAATTCCGTTATTTGGTAAATCTCTCCACCTCTCTCCTTTCATCTAGCAATATTGTAACCCAAACTTTCCCTTCTCCTGGATGATTTTTCTACCTCCTTTCTTGGTATCGTGTGTGTGCATGTGTGTGTGTGTTACTATTTTTAGGGAAATATTTTTTTAAATTTTTTGAGGGAAATATTTTTTAAAAATTTTTAATTGTACCATTATGAAATATACAATTACAAATATGTTCATGTTTGGGTTTCAGTCATACAGTGTTCCATCACCAATCCCTCCACCGGTGCCCACCACCAATGTCCCCCTAATTCCACTTTGCCTCTCTCTCTCTCTCTGTCTCTCTCTCGGTTTCTTTCTCTCGCTCTCACCCTTTCTCTCCCTTCTCGTACACATTGTGGCTTACAGTACATACTTTTAGAGGTTATCATGTATATCCCTTTGCTTATATTCAGTGCTCAGTTCTAGGCTGATACTATCATTTCCAACATTTATTAACACATTGTTCCCGCACTGTCTTTTCTAACCTGTGATTCCCACACACCTGCGGTAGATTCCATCCACTGACAAGACCTCTTGATCCATGTTTTTCCTTACTTTGGATATTGGTATCATACTATTTTATTTTTATATCCCGCAAATAAGTGCAGTTATTCTATATCTGTCTTTTTCCCTCTGGCTAATTTCACTCAGCATGATCCTCTCCATGTCCATTCATTTATAGGCAGATTTCATAACTTTGTTTTTCCTGACAGCTGCATAGTATTCAATTGTGTAGATGTACCACAGTTTCTTTATCCAGTCACCTGTTCTCAAGCACTCTGGTTGTTTACAGATTCTGGCTATTGTGAATAGTGCTACTATGAACATAGAAGTATAGATGGTATTTCTGCTGAGTTGGGTTTTTTTGTTGTTGTTGTTGTTTGTTTGTTTTTTTTACTCTCAGGGTATATCCCCAGGAGTGGTATGGCTGGGTAAAATTTGAGCTCAATTTTCAGTTTTTGGAGTAATGTCCATATTGTTTTCCAAAAAGGTGTAGCAGTCAGAGGGGAGTATTTTTGGATCATAATTAACACTTTGCTGGACATCTTCTATGCAGTAGTTTCTGTTTTAATGCAAGTTTCTATTGTTGTACAGAATCTTTTTTGATTTTATGTAGTCCTATTTGTATATTTTTGCTTCATTTCCCTTGCCATTGAAATTGAGTAGTGCTGTTTTTCCATTGGAAATGTTGCTGTTTGGTTCCATGGTTTTAAAAGTATTTCCATGACTTACCTGCGTTTCTGAAGAGGAAGTCATTGGAAGCAGGGCACCAGTAGAAGGGTTACTATGAAAGTGTAGGCATAAAAAACACACAGAGGAAACACCATCTGCGCTTTTATTTTCATAGCAGCACTATTCACAATAGCCAGAATTTGGAAACAACCAGTGTGCCAGAGAACTGATGACTGGATAAAGAAACTTTGGCACATCTATACAATGGAATTCTGTGCAGCTGTTAGGAAAAGTGAAGTTATGAAATTTGCCTATAAATGGATGGACATGGAGAGGATCATGTTGTGTGAAATTAGCCAGAAGGAAAAAGACAGAAATAGAATGACTGCATTTATTTGCATTACATAAATATATATGTACATATTATGATACCAATATCCAAGGTGAGGTGAAACATGGATCAGGAGGTCTTGTCAAAGGTGGAAATTATCACAAACATGTGGGAGTCAGAGGCTAGGTAAGAAAGAGAATGGAACAGTGTGCTAATAATTGTTGAAAGTGCAAATACCAACCTAGAACTGAGCATTAAATGCAGGCAAAAAGATTCACATGACAACCTCTTAATGTATGTATTATAATCCACAATGTGGAAGGGAAGGAGAGAGAGAGAGGGAGAGAGAGGGAAAGAGATAAAGAATCTGCCATAGAGGCAGGCTAGGGGGAGGGGGGCAATCAGTGACATTGGTGGTGGGAAATGGGCACTGGTGGAGAGATGGGGGCTGGAACACTGTATGACCAAAACCCAAATATGAACATCTTATGAATATCTTTATAATTGTATATCTCACGGTGGTATAATAAAATATTTTTTTAAAAAGTGTAGGCATAGGGGAAAGATCCCACTAGATGGATATTCAGCAATCAGAAAGAGTCTGTTACATCTGCATGGATTGACTTGGAGAGATAACTTTTTTAAAACATTGAATCACCATGTCCATAGCTTAGTTTAAAATAAGATAAAATCAAGGTCACAGTAATATTTTTTGGGTCCCCTTTTGTATAAGAATAAAGCTTCATTCTACATATTCCATTTTTTCTTTTGGTAGTTCTATAGAGATGTATATATATTTTATGCTGTTTGACTTATTTTGAGAAACATTTATTACTTGATCTTTAATATTTATTATTTCACATTATTTGACCTTTAATAAAGTTAAAGGGCAGAAGTGTAAATAGATAACATCATAGCCTGAGCTCTAGGAGTGTACCATTCTTCAAACAACTGGATTCCCTGTTTTGGAAATTGTAAAGGATATATAAATACATACTTATAATGGCATATCTAAATTAAAATAGTATTTCATTAGCAACTGGCATGAGCCTGATATCCCAATCCTAGCTTTTAGACCCAGGACTCTACACTCAAGCCCAAACCCAAATGAGAATGTGAATTGCCACTTGCTAGAAATTAATGGAGCCTGTACATTTGAGCCCTTTCAACCTCTTATCTCTGGCTTTTCACTACATTGTAAAAACACAACACTTATGACATTTCTCTTTATATGTGATACATGTTTATTGCATGTTCCTTAGTTGCACATGCTTTCTGTTCTCATGAATATGTATGAATATGTATGAGGGATATGATATATAAACTATTGCATCACTGTATCTGCTGGCTATAAAGCCACACACACACACACACACACACATACATATTGTCTTTCTCTTTCTCTCTCTCACTCTCGCTCTCTCTTTCTCTCTTTCCTCCTTGAACTTGTTCTCCAGCCTATAATGATGGTATCTTTCCCTAATTAAGTTGTTTTTATGCCAATATAGCCCCTTTTTCTAAAAAGAATAAAAAAATAAAATAACCACGAAGCAAATGAACCAGTGAATTGGCTGCTAGTAGCATGGTCCTTATTGGACTATAGAATTACCAAGTTCTGGGAATATGTTATAATATTCTTATATTCTCCACTGCCCAACAGCATTAGTACAGTTTTTCAAACTCTTTTGTTTGCCACACCCTTAAAAACTTGCTCTGACTCTGTCTAGAAATCTGTGTTTAGGCAAACAAACAGAAAACACCCCCCAGTTGCATACAAAGCTTGAATCATTCCAGTGCCCCGTGGGAGCACTTTGTATTGAGTATTGCCACTTTGATAAATTATAGTTTGCATCCCACTATTAGTGGAGTGTTTAATTATTAGTGCTTAATAAATGTTTGGATGGGAGTGAAGGCTTGGTATTTAGTATGCACTTATTAAACTTTTTACTATAAACTATTCAACTTCTAATTGATACTGAAATGAAATTAAATATAATCACTAAATTAGCCATTAACAATTTGCAGTTTAGAAATAGGACATCATCACATATCCTTATGGTATCTTGTCAAAAAGACCCCGAGTTTGTGTGGGGATAATAATGGTATTTTTGTAATTCTGGGTAAAAGGGTCCGTTGTTATTCTGCTGTGTTTAGCTCTGGAATCTTGCCCAAAATTAGAAATTCTTATGTGGGCTCATATTTACAGTTTTAATATTCCATTGAGAAGCTGCAGCTTCCTGCTTTTGCCTCCTATGTGAGTGTCCTGGTAACTTTGAAATAGTTCATATATAAACTATCTGTTCTATTTAAAATGGAACAACTGGTAGGGGTTAGGAGAGGGTTAGGTAGGGGTTAAGAGAGGGTCAGGAGTCATATGTGGAATACTAGATTAGACAGAACAAATGTCTAATCAATGCGTGTCCTTAACTACAAAAAAAACCCTTTGAAAACAAAGGAGGACAGGGTCAGATGTGGCTTTAAAATCAGAAGAAAATGACATCCAGTTTTATTTTTCTATGAGAGCAAAAAATGAAACTGATAATGAAATGAATTCATTCAGTTTTATATCTTGATTAAAATTACATTTATCTAGTACCTGTAATATGCAGGGGATATCTCCTTTAAGATGATGCTAGTGAAATCTGAGTTTTTCATTGTTCATCTTAGATTAGCCAGAACTTTTCATGGGCCTTGTTTTGATTTTAGATCAGCAAACTAATATTCCAAATTGGTTATTTCCTAACAGAAGTAAGTTGAAGTGGCTCTGATGCTGAAGTATGCATTTCTCCTTGACTTACCTCGTGCATTCAGAGTTAGCTGTTTCTTCATTAATAGCAGGAT
The DNA here is from genome assembly GCA_021461705.1 of Cryptotis parvus. NCBI lineage: Eukaryota > Metazoa > Chordata > Mammalia > Eulipotyphla > Soricidae > Cryptotis > Cryptotis parvus. The sequence continues at coordinate 6,786 of JAJIBD010028388.1, forward strand.
GCTAGTAGGACCAGTGCATTTTCTCTGTGTTGCTCTTGGTTGTCAGGAATGTCACAGAGGAAACTCTAGTTCATGAGCCCCAGCGGCAGGTGAGCAAGGGAGGAACTAGGTTCCAAAATATATTCAAGGCATTTATTTTTGTTGTTGTATTGTGGTCAATGCACATCTGATACCGATTTTGAGGTTCAGTCTTTTTTAAAGATTCAGAATAAAATACACAATTTTTCTACTCAGTTTTCCAAGAAATAGAATCCTTTGACTGATCTCAAAACATCCTGATTCTGCCATGTACTGCTATTTCTGCCCCAATGGATTAGGCATGCTCTTGGGCTCCTGATGGGGTACATCAAGGGCCTGTTTTCTAGAAAAGAGGAAATGGCACTGTGTTGTAGGTTAGACACATGCTGTCTGAGCACAGAGCTACTCAAAAACAAACCCAGAAGATCAGACTAAACCATGAGCTGTATATTCATGAATGCCTCTTTTGCAGCATGTTGTTCATATTAACTGTCAGGTGCCGCATGAAATCCTCTTTGAACCTTATGGTAATATAGTTTGCTTTTAAGGAGAGTTAAGCAAATTACAAGAGATTCATAAAAATATGAATTTTTCATATATTCTCACACTCTGTAAGAGTGTGTATAATCCATGGCCGGAGCGATAGCACAGTGAATAGCGTGTTTGCCTTGCATGCAGCCAACCTGAGTTCAATCCCTGACACCCTATACTCAAGTTATCCTTGAGTGCAGAGCCAGGAGTAAGCAATAAGCACCGCTGGATGTGACCCCTCAAGAAAGTGTTTTATAATAGGGTCTGCCAAAGAGGCAGGCTGACCCGAAGGAGAGGGAATCTGGAGACATTGATGTTAGGGTGGACTGGTGGAGGGATGGGTACTGGAACTCTGTAACTGAAACCCAGTCATGAATAGCTTTGTAATTGCATACCTCATAGTGGTATAATAAAAAAATATTTATTATAGTATTTATTATAGTGTGTGTTAGCAACTAAAATTACAGTACATTAATAATTTAGAAGGATGGAGATACAGATAAATGGCTGGAAGATATGCTTTGCATGCAGAAGACCCCAGATTTGATCCCTGGAACTGCATGGTTCCCAAGAGCTACCATCTCCCATCTAGTGAGATGGTAATGACCCCGAGCACCACAGGATGTGTCCCCAAAAACAAAACAAAAGTAGAAAAGCATTTGTTTTTGTTTTTTTTTGTTGGGTTTTTTTTTTTTTTTTTTTGCTTTTTGGGTCACATCCGGCAATGCTCAGGGGTTTCTCCTGGCTCTGCACTAAGGAATTACTCCTGTCGGTGCTCGGGGGACCATATGGGATGCCGGGGATCGAACCCTGGCCGACATGGGCCGGCCGCGTGCGAGGCAAGCGCCCTACCCGCTGAGCTATCGCTCCGGCCCAAAGTAGAAAAGCATTTGAACTGTAACTTAAAGATTTCCAGCATTTGAACAAGTAATCTAGGGAGGGATCTTTTGGAAATGCCCAATACTCTTTTCCTAATTTATTTATTTTATTGGGTCACCATGCCATACAGTTAGAAGGCTCTTCATGATGGGCTTTAGTCACACAATGTTCCCACACCCATCCCTCCACCAGTGCATGTTTCCCACCACCAATGTGCCCTTTAACCTCCTGCCACCCTCTCTCTCCTCAACCCCCAAACCTGTCTCTATGGCAGTCACTTTCCTTCTTTCTTCCTCTCTCTTTCTCTTTCTCTCCCATTGGGCATTATTGTTTGTAATACTGATGCTGAGAGTTTAATATGTTCGTTCCTTTCATTCCTGTTCATTCTGCATGCAGTTCTTATAAAGAGTGATAATTTACCACTATCTTTGTCATAATGGTCCCTTCCTTATTCCAAATGCCTTTTCCCCCAAGAGGTGAAGCAGATTTCCAACCATGGACCAAACCTCCTGTCCCTTGTTTCTACTGTCCTTAGATATTGGTTTCATATTATGTTTTTGCACCTCACTACTCTTAGTACTTTCCTTTCACACATCCTCTTCTTCCAAGAGTTACTGAGCACCATAGAACTGAAGATCAGGCCTACTCCACATGCACTGTGTAAGCTTTGAACAGTTAAGTCATTTTTCTTTTATGCTATATGTACCTTGAATAGAACCTCCATCCTGTTGCTATTTAGACTAAAAATAATGGGGTTCCGGAGGGACAGTACAGCAGGTGGGGTGTTTGTTTGCCTTGCAAGTGGCTGATCTGGTTTGATCCCCAGCATCCCATATGGTACCCCAAGCAACGCCAATAGTAATTCCTGAGTACATAGCCAGGAGTAGCCCCTGAACATTGCCAGGTATGACCCAAAATGCAAAAATAATAATAATAATCACTTCACTTGTCTTCCCGTTGTTCATCGATTTGCTCGGGTGGGTACCAGTAACATCTCCATACATTCTGTCACATGCTAGTGTAGCCCATGGGCAACTGCTCACTTCAGGAACATGAAGAGCCTCAAACCATTCCTTCAGGTCATGGGAATTAGGTCTATAATTGTTACTGGTTCTTACCATATTAAATACAACATGGGAAGCTTTAACTGGTAAAGGTAATAAATTTTCAGGAAAATAACATTACATTTCAGTCATATGGCTATAATTGAAGGCTATAATTGAAGCACTATATGTGTTTATAAGAAAGAAATCATGCATTGTGCCTTGGAAAGTTGAAGAAGAATTAACACGTGTTGTGACATCTAAACTTAGATCAGCTGAAATGTGTGGGGTGGACAAAGGCACACTAAGCAGACAGAACTGAGTATGTGCCACAAAGTTGTAGTGGAGACAGATGGAGAGAAAGAGTAGACAGATGGCTTCTTCAGGGATATAGTGAAGAAAACAGTATATGGAGAGGGAGTGGTGGGAGAAAAGGCTGAATAGGTGGCAGTGCTTGTAGGGTAGAGGCTATCCCCCAAAAAAAAGATATGAAGAGTGATGAAGTTACTAGAAACGTGAGGTAGGGTAGAGGCTATCCCCCAAAAAAGATATGAAGAGTGATGAAGTTACTAGAAACGTGAGGTATGAGGGAGCTTGGAAATACAGAAATTGAGGGCCAGAGAGATAGTGTAGCAGGTAGGGTGCTTGCCTTGCATGTGTCAGAACCAAGTGCATGATATGGTCCTCTCAACCTACCTGGAGCTATCTCTGAGTGCAGAGCATGGAGGACACCCTGACCACTGCTGGATGTGGCCCAAAACACAAAAACAAACAAGAATTCATTAGCCATTAATCTCATTAATTTCCTATTGCAGCTCAGGTTTGCTTCTAATTTAATTATTTTGTTAGTAATTTATTTACTTTTGTACTTGGTTCAAAAAGTAATGGTTTAGTTTAAAACACATGGGTTTCTAAAGATATAAAGTTGGTTGCAAAACTTTTATCCTACCAGTGTTTTATTTAATCTCTTGAGATTTTTGGTTAACTTAAATTTCTAAGGTGTTCCTGCCCCTTGAGTTGTTGCAGGTGTAGCTGCAGTGTCCCTCTGCGTGGGCAGGTGGCAGACAGGAGACAGGATTGTCTACACCCAGGGCTCTGCCCCGTGGATCCTGGATGGTTGATTATCTGACATAGAAAAAGACTGGGCCCCCTGGGATGAACCCAGAGCCACGGCAGAGCCTGGCAAGCTACCCGTGGTGTATTTAATATGCCAAAAACAGTAACAATAATGAACTTCATTCCCAGTGCATGGAGATGTTACTGGCTCCCACTCAAGCAAATCGATGAACAATGGGAAGACAAGTGACAAGTGACTTGTCAAATAGTGGGTATGTACACCATATTTTTTCAGCAAGCATAGATGCTCTAACACCCTCTGTGTATCTACATACAGATTGTTGCATAAATCATCTAATGGGGAAGTAGAGCTATAGTACAGTGGGGAGGGGTGCCTTACATGCAGCTTACCTGAATTTTATCCCTAGTACCACATATCGTTCCCTGAGCACCATCAGGAGTGATCCCTGAAATCAGAATCAGGAGTAAGCCTTGAGTACCTGCCAGATGTGACCCCCTATTTCTCAAATCATCTAATAGGTCAGAAGATTAGTTTTTCTACTATATTATGTTGTGGTATTTTATAAATTCTTGCTAAGATGGGAAATCAACAAATAAAACCATCTCGGTATAATTCAACTGTTGATATTTCAATAGCATCACTGAATCCCAACTAGCTGGGTTTTGTTCATTTATTCCAATAGCTCTTATCCCACTTGGTATATACATTTCTAGCACTTCCTTTCACACTGATTGTTTGGATGTGAGCTTTTGTAATAATTTTCTTAATGACTGATTCTTTAGTAGTAAAACCACAGACAAATCAGGGACCAGAGACATGGTAAAGAAATTAAGGAATTTGCAACTGTGGTCATGTCAGCACCCCAGATAGACCTTAAGCACTGTCCCTGAGCAGCACTGGGCGTGCCTCTCCTCCAACACACACACATAACACACTTACACACACACACACACTTGGAATGACATTTTTTGGGTATATTTTTTGTCTTTTTGATTTTTGGGTCACACCAAGCCATGTTCAGGGGTTACTCCTGTCTCTGCACTCAGGAATTACTCCTGGCAGTGCTCAGGGGACCACATAGGATGCCAGGAATCAAACCTGGGTTGGCCGCATGCAAGGCAAATGCCCTACCCACTGTACTATCACTCTGGCTTCGAAATGACACATTTTTATCTTTAATAATTGTTTGATTTATAAAGTAACTTGTTGTCTATATAGATGAAGAATATATTTTCAAAATGTACTTTCAAACCAAATTATTGAAAGTATTGAAAAACAGAAATTATTGAAAAAAGAGAACCATAACTTAACTTTTTACCAACTACTGCTGTTATCCATATTGCTATTATATATTTTTCATGCTTGCATTTAATATGGTAAAATGTAGTCACAGAAGAAAATTGTATACAACATGAAATTTTCTAATGGAAAGGAGGGAGGATTCACAAAACTGTAGAAGTAAATTGCACTTAATATCGTTACCGTTTTGACCCAGAGCAATACTATTGCTATTGCATCAGGGGCTAGGGTGCTTGCCTTGCATATGACCAGCCCAGGTCCAGTACCCAACACCATATGTATCCCCAAGCCTCACGAGGAGTGTTCCCAGAGCTCTGAGGCAAGAGGAAACCCCATGTACCACCAGGTGTAACTCTAAAACAAAATGTAAAATTTTTTAAATCATTAAAATTTTAGTATTGATTTTTTTGGTGAAGCTTTTGTAAAAAATGTTTTTTTGATTCAAGTGTGTTTACAGAAATATTAAGTATAAAACATATTAAAATAAAATCAGACTTGAAGGGTTTTGTGAAAACTATTTGCTCCTAAAGTCACCTGGTATATATTCACTGGGAAATAAAGGTGGGATTTTTGAAGTTATTAGAAATCAAACTAAAATATGAAAGAATAATTTTTTGATTTATACATACACAAGAATGCACAAATTCAGATGAATCATTGGAATTAGAAACAAAACAAAACTATGATACTTCATTGTAAATGAGATTAATGTCGCTCCCCAGTTTCTGTAATGAGAAATCTGCCAAATCTCAGGCAGCTGCAGACATGGCCAAGTCCAGAAATCATTCCACATACAACCAGTCCTGAAAACGGCACAGAAATGGCATTAAGATATCCAGTCACAAAGATACATATCTCTTAAAGTACTGGACTCAAAATTCCTAAGAACCAGTTGCTTTGTCAGGACATACCAAAAATAAGGTCCTGAAGAAGATGCAGGCAATGGCACTGAAACCATGAGTGCATGTGCTGAGACTTTCAAGGCGTTTGTGAAGCCCAGGTGGGCCAGTCGAAGGGCAGCAGTTGCAAACCCAGTCTCAGCATGCCTGCACTGCTCATCCCAGGCCCAGGAGGATGCTCCTGCCTTTATTTCCAAGATACTCAGGCTCTGCTGATCAAACCACAAGGCTCAATCAAAGCTGAAATGAGACAGTCTCATACCAAGACCCAGGTGACTGCTATAGTTCAAACATTAGCTCAAGCTCCCAAACTTGACACCACAAAGACTCCATAAAGGTGGTTCCTGTCTTGTCACTGTGAGGACAGAAGGACCTGCTGCCCCTCCTTGGCTGCTCTCTGCATGTGTCTGCCTGTGGTCTCTGCACAAATCAACCCGAGGGTGAGATCTTTCAAAAAGTAAAATGTATATACTAATAATGAAATCAAAGTTTCTTTAGTTTATACAATAATGAGGTAATGTAATAGCAGAATAAAGAAAAGGCCAATTTATATAAACGATCGGGAAAGTTTATAATTAAAGAAATATTCCTGAATTTAAGAAATAAAGAACCTGCTATGGAGCAGGGCTGGGGGGAGGAGGGAGGGAACCGGGGACGTTGGTGGTGGGAGATGGGCACTGGTGGCGGGATGGGTGCTGCAACACTGTTTGACCAAAACCCAAATATGAACTTTTAATTGTATATCTTTGTAATTTTAAAAATAAAAAAAATTAAAAAAAAAAAAAAAAAAAGAAATATTCCTGAATTTATTTTATGTAAGGCACACTTATTGTTGTTGTTTTTAAGGTGCTCTTTTTTACAGGGGATTTATTCTTTTTGAAGGTACTTGAGATTTCATTTCTTTATTTATTCACTCATTTATAAGCACCATGATTTACAATACTGTCAATGGTAGGGTTTTATGCATAAAATATTCGAGCACTGCAACTTCCAACACGGTGTCTGCTTTTCTGGTACTGTCCAGTGAGACACCTTCCTTCCACATCCCTCAGACAATTTCTCAATGATTACATCCCTTGCACCCAATTCTGTGATGAACTTCCTACTGAAGACTGGTGTTCAGTCTCTGTTGCCTTTAGGCATTTGTTTTTGCCCTTCAGTGTTTATATGAGAGATAGTTCTATATCTGCCCCATTCCAGACTAACGTCACTCAGCATATTATCCAGATTCATCCATGTAACAGAAAATTGAATGATTTTGTCTTTTCTGCTAGCCAAGTAGTATTCCATTGTATATATGTATCAAAGTTTCTTTATAGAGTCATCTTGGACACTTGGACATTTGGGTTGTTTCCAGATTTTTTACTATTATAAATAGTGCTGCAATGAACATCACTTGATATCCCGATATTCATCAATTTGCTCAAGTGGGCGCCAAAAAACATTTCCATTTGACCCTATCACGTGCCAGTGTAGCCCAATGGCATCTGGTTGCTTCAGGAATACGAAGAGCCTCAAACCGTTCGTTCAGGGTCTTGACTAAGAAGTCTGACCATTCGTAGGTGGGCGGCCACGTGATCTTTTGACATCCCGTGGGATCCAGTCCATAATGGCTCTAGTCCAGCGGTCGTTTCCAAATCGCATTACATGTCCATCCCATCTGATTTTCGATGCCTTGGCAAATGAGACAGCGTCCATGACTCTGGAACAGCGACGGAGGTCCAGAGGTCCAGCGACAGGAGGAGCTCCAGATTCCTTCTTTCAATTGAGTGAGGCCTGATATTCCAAGCATAGCTCTTTCGATTCCTCTTTGGGAGACCCGAATAGCATTCTCATCCTGCTTTCATAGGGCCCAGGTCTGAGGCGTATGTTAATGCAGGGAGAACAGTGGATTCAAAGAGATGTGCCTGGAGCCGGAGGTTCTTTGTCTTTTTAGCTATTTCTTCAATGTTTTTGAAGGCATTCCATGCCGCTCTCTTCCTCCTGCACAGCTCAGGTTTTAGGTCATTCATCATGTTGACTTTGCGACCTAGGTACACTTAACTGATGCATTCATAGGTGTGTGTTCCATTGAGAGTGAATGGGGCCTCTGGAACTAGTTCATTTCTCATGAACATAGTTTTGTTGAGATGCAGCTGTAGACCAATCTTTCCACATTCTCGGTCGGAAGTCCGCCAGCATTTGTGCCACTTGGCTAATGTTTTTTGTAATTAAAACAATGTCATCAGCGGAGTGAAGGTGGTTTAGTTGCCGACTGTCTATCTTCACTCCCATTCCTTCCCTTTCTAATTGTTGCATGATGTTCTTGAGGGTGGCACTGAAGAGTTTTGGTGAGATGGTATCACCCTGCTGAACCCCCTCTTTTGATATCAATGATCACTTCTTTGTAGAATGGTGAGATCCTGGTGGTGAATCCGTAATACAGCTAACGAAGGATCTTGATGTATTGGGTCTGAACACCCCTGTTTGGCTAGGGCTTCGAAAACGGCTTGAGTCTCCACAGAATCAAAGCTTTCTTTAAAAATGAACCTGAGACAGAGTGGCATCTTGAACTCCCTACAAACTTCAATGAGCTTGGTTACCGTGTGGATATGGTCGATTGTGCTGAATTCTTTTTTGGAAGCCAGCTTGCTCGCATGGTTGTCCTTCATCTAATATTCTGCCAATTCTGTTCAGGATGACACGAGTGAACAGCTTGTAGATGACAGACAACAGGCAGATGGGGCGATAGTTGCCAATGTCGTGGATTTCTCCCTTGAACAGTAGAATTGTCCTGCTGGTTTTCCATTGGGAGGGCACCTTGCATTCAGACAGGTAGCATGAAGAGCCGAGCCAGTGTATTGATGAGTACTGAAGGCAGATTCTTCAGGTGTTCAGTTCTGACTTTGTCTGGGCCTGGTGCAGTGAACTAGGAGTGCAAACAACTTTTCTGAATAGAGTTTTTAGGCTTTTACAGTAAGTCACTTGATCACTTGAATCCCGTTATTCATCGATTTGCTCGAGCGGGTGCCAGTAGATTTCCATTTGACCCTATCATGTGCCAATGTACCCAATGGCATCTGGTTGATTCAGGAATATGAAGAGCCTCAACCATTCCTTCAGGGTCTTGACAAGGAAGTCTGACCATCTTGTAGGTGGGCGGCCACGTGATCTTTTGACATCCAGTGGGATCCAGTCGGTAACGGCTCTAGTCCAGCGGTTGTCTCCAAATCGCATTACATGTCCAGCCCATCTGATTTTTGATGCCTTGGCAAAATGAGACAGCATCCCTGATTCTGGAATAGCGACGGAGGTCAGAACTCCGGATTCCTTCTCTCACTTGAGTGAGGCATGATATTCCAAGCATAGCTCTTTCGATTCCTCTCTGAGAGACCCGAATAGCATTCTCATCCTGCTTTCATAGGTCCCAGGTCTTTGAGGCGTATGTTAATGCAGGGAGAACGGTGGAGTCAAAGAGATGTGCCCGGAGCCGGAGGTTCTTTGTCCTTTTAGCTATTTCTTCAATGCTTTTGAAGGCATTCCATGCCGCTCTCTTCCTCCTGTGCAGCAGGTTTTAGATCGTTCATCATGTTGATTTCTCGACCTAGGTACACATAACTGCTGCATTCAGAGATGTTTGTTCCATTGAGAGTGAATGGGGCCTCTGGAACTAGTTCATTCTTCATAAACATAGTTTTCTTTAGATTCAGCTGTAGACCTATCTTTCCACATTCTCTGTCAAAGTCAGCCAGCATTTGTGCCGCTTGGCTAATGTTTGGTGTTATTAGAATGATGTCATCAGCGAAGCGGAGGTGGTGTAGTTGCCGACCATCTATCTTCACTCCCATTCCTTCCCATTCTAATTGTTGCATGATGTTCTCGAGGGTGGCGGCGCTGAAGAATTTTGGTGAAATGGTATCACCCTGTTGAACCCCTCTTTTCACATTAATGATCACTTCTTTGTAGAATGGTGAGATCCTGGTGGTGAATCCGCAATACAGCTCACGAAGGATCTTGATGTATTGGGTTTGAACACCCTGTTTGGCTAGGGCTTTGATGACTGCTTCAGTCTCCACAGAATCAAAGGCTTTCTGCAAATCAATGAACGTGAGACAGCGCGGCATCTTGTACTCCCTACAAACCTCAATGAGCTTGGTTACTGTGTGGATATGGTCGATTCTGCTGAATCCTTTCCAGAAGCCTTCTTGCTCGAATGGTTGTCCTTCATCTACTGTTCTGCTAATCCTGTTCAGGATAACTCGTGTAAACAGCTTGTAGATAGCAGACAACAGGCAGATGGGGCGATAGTTGCCGATGTCGTGAATGTCTCCCTTCTTGTACAGTAGAACTGTCCTGCTGGTTTTCCATTGAGAGGGCACCTTGCATTTGGACAGGTAGCGTGTGAAGAGCCGAGCTAGCGTATTGATGAGTACCGGACGGCAGATTCTTCAGGTGTTTGGGTCTGACTTTGTCAGGGGCTGGTGCTGTTCCCTTCTTTACCGACCGAGATGGCATGTCGGGTTTCAGAAGGAAGAACGTTGGGAATGACATATCCATCCTGTGGAATTTGGTATGTGGGCAGGTGGATGAGGCTATCAAAGAGATTTGAGTAGAAGTCCTTGATAATCTTCTCCATTGCCTTTCTGGAAGATGTGATAGATCCATCAGGGCGTCGGAGGGCAGTCATCTTGGTCTTATAGTTGGCGAAGGACAGGCGGCGGTGCGAATGCTTTTCCTGGCTTCTGCTGCATCTTCCAGTATTTCTGCTCTTCTGTCTTTGAGGTCTTCTTTTATCGCTTCTCTGCACTGTTTAGCAAGCATGGATGTTAGCATTTGGTCTCCTGAGGCTCGCGCCTTGCCAAGTTGGCAAATGAGCTCAAGAGTTTCTGAAGACAAGCGTCCTTTTGTGTCTTTCTCTCTCTCAGCATTCTTCACACATTTACGGAGCTGCTGAACCAGTCGGTTGTATTCTTCATCGATGTCGCCAATGATAGTATCTTTCCCATGTTGTTGCAATGGTGCCAAAGATTTCCCAGTTGGTGGTCGCTCTGGGAGTTCTCTTCTTAAACTTCTTAAACTTTGCAGCCTTTTCTCACCATTGCGGGAAGTAGAATTTTGCACGAAGGAGTCGGTGGACCGATCATGTTTGGAATTTGGGGACAACAGCTACATCAGTCAGACAAAACCGTTGATTGAAGATGATGTTGTCAGTTTCGTTGTGGAACTGTCCGCCAGGAGATTCCCATGCCCAACGTTTTGCTTCAGCCTTCTGGAACTGTGAGTTCCCATGTACTTACTTACAGTAAGTACATGCCAAGAAATAGAAGAGCTAGGTCATATGCAATTTCAATTTCTAGGTTTTTCAGAAGTATCTATAGTTTTCCAAAATGGCTAGACCAAATGGCTAAACCAGTCCACTTTGTCACCAATGGCTGAAGATCCTTTATCCCCACATCCACATCAACACTGGTTGTTTTTATTCTTTGTGATGTGTACCACTTTCAGCAGTATAAGATGACATATCATTGTTCTTTTGATTTATATTTCTGTATTGATAAGTGAAGGAGTACTTTTTTTTGAATATACTTTTGTACAGCCTGACTCACCGGCCGCAAGTGGCTGCACGATTCATCAATAAATGCTGGATTTAGAGATGACTACAAGAGTATCCTACCCGCACGGCAGAGCCTGGCAAGCTACCCGTGTCATATTTGATATGCCAAATACCAGTAACAATTATAGATCTCATTCCCATGACCTGATGGAATGGTTTGAGGCTCTTTATGTTCCTGGAGCAAGCAGGTGCCCTTGGGGCTCTACTTGCATGAGACAGGACATATGGAGAAGTTACTGGTTCCCGCTTGAGTAAATCGATGATGAACGGGAAGACAGTGATACAGTGATACAGTGATTATTAATCCATATAACTTTCTGTTGTCTTTTATCTGTCATTAAATATTGTCCTGGGAATTTAGAGAAGGACTACAATGGACAGTTTGTATTGGGGCAAGATTGTCACTTTTACAGTCTTAAGCCTTCCGATATATGAGTAGGCTTTCCAATATATGAGTAGCCTTCCAATATATGAGAATGTGCTTCCATTTCTTTATAGTCTCATTTGCTTCATTTAGTTTTATAGTTTTTTTGTGTCCACCTTTTTGCTTCAGTTAAACTTATTCTGAGATACTTGACTTTCTGAGGCCATTTACCATAATCCCACGGCAAATATCATACTCCGTGGTAAAAATTGAAAGTCTTACCTCTAATTTCAGGTAAAAGACAAGTTTACCCTCTTTCACCCCTAATGATTCACTATAGTAATGGAAGTTCTTGCTATAGTATTCAGACAAGAAAGAAGTATTAAGTACATCCAGAATGAAAAGGATAGTCAACTTACATTATAAGCAGATAACATGATATTATACCTAGAAAACCCTAAAAACTCCATAAATAAAAGCTTCTCACGTGGACCGGAACAATACCCCAGTGGGCGGAACTCTTGCAAACCCAGGTTCCATCCCCAGAACCCTATATGGTCCCCTGAACCCCACTAAGAGTGATCCATGAACTCAGAACCAAGATAAGCCCTGAACATTGCCAGGTGTGACCCCAAAACAATGACTAAAAAGGCCTCTGGACTTGTACAGTAAAGTGACAGGCTATAAAATCAATGAAATCATTGACTTTTTCTGTATGCAAATACTGAACTAGAAGAAAGAAACCTTTAAAAATCTATTCATAATTGTGCCACTCCATAGTAAAAGCTTATTCTAAAGATTTGACATTTATTAGTAAAAAGAATAATTCATTATCATCTAACAGTATCTGAATGTAGAGACCATTTGGGCTAAATAATTAAATCTTCTTGAAGGAAAGCTATCATATTCATTGCAGTCCACTAATGTATTTATTCATTTTGTATTGACAATTTCTCAGCGATTATGGCCTAGCAGTACATTTAAAGCTAATATTTAAGTGAGGAATAAATGAAACTAATCAAGTATTTAGTAACTGTAGAGGCCCAAATTTTAGCATACTGAATCTGGTGAGAAAAATGAAGGTATCAGGAACTACTTTTAATATTGGAAGACTGAGTCGTTAGGATTAGATTGCAGTGGGGTCTTGGCTGGGAAGGTTGTGAGTCAGTGGACTTGGTTTCATATATAGTGTAACGTTTGAAGAGCTGCTGATGGGAAATCCAAATGGATATGTCCAAGAAATAGTTGCAGTGATGTGGAGTATAAAAATTAATCTTTTCATCTCAATATCAGACCTGAATCCATAAAGTACGTTGAAGAAAATATAGGAAAAATCCTCCACGACATTGAAGCTTAAAGGACGTCATCAAAAGATGAAACAACATTAACAAAGCAACTAAAAAGAAAAGATAAACATATGGGACTACATTAAACTAAAGATCTTCTGCACCTCGAAAGAAACAGTGACCAAGATAAAAAGACAGTCCACAGAATGGGAAAGAATCCAATACCCATCTGATAAGGGGTTAATATCCAGGATATATCAGGCACTGGTACAGCTATATAAGAAGAAAACAGACAATCTGAGGAGAAGATATGAACAGAAACTTTGACAAGGGAAGAAATTCTGAATGGCCAAAAGGCATATGAAAAAATGCTCATCATCACTAATCATCAGAGAGATGCAAATCGAAACAACAGTGAGATATCACCTCACACCAAAGAGACTGGCCCATATCCAGAAGGGTAAAAGCAACAAGTGCTGGCATGGATGCGGGAAAAGGGGACTCTCATACATTGTTGGTGGGAATGTTGACTTGTACAACCTTTCTAGAGAACAATATAGACATTCCTCCAAAGACTAGAAATTGGGACTCCCCTTTTGACCCAGCCATACCACTCCTGGGAATATACCCTGGGGAAGCCAAAAACACACAGCGGAAACACAATCCGCACTTTTTATTTTCTTTTTTTTTTAAATTTTTTTTTTTTTTACAATTACAAAGATACACAAATAAAAAGTTCATATTTGGGTTTTTGATCATACAGTGTTCCAGCACCCATCCCTCCACCAGTGCCCATCTCCCACCACCAACGTCCCCGGTTCCCTCCCCCTCCCCCAGCCCTCCTCCATGGCAGGTTCTTTATTTCTTTCCCTTTGTCTCTTTCTCTTTTCCTTCCCCTCCAGACTATGGATTACAGAACATACATTAAAGGGTTGTCATGTGTATCTTTTTGCCTCTATTTAATGCTCAGTTCTAGGTTGGTATTAGTACCCTCGACAACTGTTAGCACACTGTCCCATTTTCTGTCTTACCTAGCCTCTGACTCCCACACGATTGTTATAATTTCCATCTTTGACAAGACCTCCTGATATATGTTTCACTTGACCTTGGATATTGGTATCATAATATGTACATATATATTTATGTTATGCAAATAAATCACACTTTTATTTTCATAGCATCACTATTCACAATAGCCAGAACCTGGAAACAACCAGTATGCCCGAGAACTGATGACTGGATAAAGAAACTGTGGTACATCTACACAATGGAATACTATGCAGCTGTTAGGAAAAATGAAGTTATAAAATTTGCTTATGAATGGATGGACATGGATAGGATCATGTTGAGTAAAATTAGTCAGAAGGAAAGAGATATAGAATGACTGTATTTATTTGCATGACATAAATATATCAGGTGGTCTCACCAAAAAGTGGAAATTACCGCAAATGTGATGGAGTCAGAGGTTAGGTAAGACAGAGAAGGGAACATGTATGAATAAATGTCGAAAGGGCTGATACCAACATAGAACTGAGCATTAAATACAGGCAAAAAATGCACATGATGGCCTCTAAGTGTATGTAGTGCAACCCACATGTGTAAGAGAAGGAAGAGAGAGAGAGGGAGAGAGAAAAAGAGATAAAGAACCTGCCATTTAGGCAGACTATGGGAGGGGGAGTGAATTGGGGACATTGGTGGTGGGAAATGGGCACTGGTGGAGGGGCGGGTGCTGGAACACTATGTAACCGAAACCTCCAAACATGAACAACTTTGTTATTGTATATCTCACGGCGGTATAATAAAATGTTTAATTAAAAAATTAATCTTTTGTTAGAAAGGAAAATAATGGTTTACTGTACACATTATGCAGCTTCAGTAAATCCTAAAAAATAATCTCTGCACTAAAAGACTTTCAACAGGGTGAAACTCTTTGTGATGAGTTCATGCTGAGGTCCTCTTTATATTGGTGAGTAAATTAACAATTTTGCCTGGAATGTCGTGGCATCTTTTGACTGAGCAGAGAGAGGAGAGGGATTTGTGATGAATTTGTATGTACCAGATCAAATGTGCATCGACATCACCGCAAACTGATCTCACAGTCTCACCCTTTGCTCCGCACATTCCACCAGCTATACCCTGCTTTGCTCTAACCATGGGGTATTTCACTTCAAGTTCACAGTTTATGGGAACTGCTTTCATTGGAAGTCATTAAAGAAAAGAAAGGCCTGTGAATTCTCTTCTGAAGCTCTGGCTGTTTTCTGTGTCATTTCAGTCTCATTAATCAGTGTTGCAACAAGGTAGACATTGCGCTGTGTACTTTACTGTCCCCAGCACAGCAGATCCTGCGTCTCTGCCCCCCAGGCCGACGCACAGGGGAAAAAGAGAGAGGGAAACCATCAATCTTCCCAGTTGCTTGTTGTCAGCAGTGAGTCCTTCCCCTTCCTGTCGGCTCTCTCTCTCACCACCTGTGTTTAAAATTAGCCCTGAAGCTGCTGCCCAGATGAATAAGAACCCTGTCCCTGTCACCCCACCTGAGGGACAGCCACCTCTTCTAAATGAAAGCAAGAAGTCCAAAGGGCTGTTATCTTAATTGTGGTCAGGGCAGGTGACAGATCGTGTATTCCCTTCTCGAAGTTCATAGCAATAGAACAAGAAAGCAGATACTTGACCCAACATTTCTAGAACGTAGCCTCTGAGGGATAAAAGCAAATTATTTCTGGGTCTGAGTGATTATACAGCAGGTAAGATGCTTGCCTTGCACACTGCTGATCTGGGTTTATGCCTGTCACATCATACGGTCCCCCCAATCCCTGCGACGAGTAATTGCTGATCACAGAGCCAAGAGTAAGCTCTGTGTGTGTTGCCCCCAAGCATAAAACAGACAACAAAAAGCATGTTATTTCTTGGTATGTTCTCATCATGTCCTTCTGAAATATACACCTAAATTCAAACCGTAATGCCACCATTTATAACTACGTTGTACACACTGAACCCCCCATACCTGTTTCTTCATTTGAAAAAATGTAGCGAATTAGCAGGACCCAAAGGTTATTACTTCAGCTAACCATGGTTCAATCTTTGGTACCACATATGACCACCTAAGTACAATCAGGAGTTATCGCTAAGCACAGAGCCAAGGATTACTGTTGACTGTGGCCTAAAACCCAAAATTTAAAACTATGATTATAAATCCTACCTATCTCCTAGAACTTTTTGTAAGGATTACATGAAATAATGCACTCATAGCTCTTGCTGTAGTACTTTGCACATAGTAAACATGTAATCAATGGTATCCATCATTGTTATCATTATTAACCTCATCATTTACATAGTGAAATGAATATTCAAAGTGGTTAGCTACTTTACACAAGAGATTAGGTGTCAAAGAAACATGTACCTCTCTGTGATCCTTCACATTTAAACCTTTCCTATTCTATTTATTATTGCCATTTTACAAATAACTTCATGTGTGAACTAAATAAATTAACTTCATTTTTATCTTATTTTCCATTGATTACATGAAAATGGAATATGGGGGATTCATTTTAGGTATGAGAGTAATTATAAAAAATTAAAAAAATAAAGTATCAGACTTTATACAGAAAAAAATAATCCTATTTTGATATTCTCTTCCACCACTTTGCAGGCTCTCAGTACTGGGGTCTTTCTTTACTGTTACATGCCACTTCATTTTATTAAAAGAAAACCACTTAAAGCAAGGAAGGGGCTTGTTGCAGCCTGGGACGCTGCCCAAGCCGCACCATTGCTAGGACCCGGCCGAGCCCCCCTGCGTTAGCTCTCCTCCGGGTGCGTTTGGATTTCCCTGCACCCCCCATCTCCGGCCACACACGGGAAAGACCAGAAAGCAAGGGAAGGGGCTTGCTGCAGCCTGGGACGCTGCCTAACCGTGCCATTGCTAGGACCCGACCGACCCTCCTGCGTCACTCTCCCTGACCCTGCCTGCTCTACTCCAGGTGCATTTGGATTTCCCTGCGCCCACATCCCCTCCCAATACTAGTGTGAATTCTAGGTTACACACTCCAAAACTCAAAACCGCGTAGATGTGGTTCCTGAGTTTCTATATAGGATATCCAGAAACAATCATCTTCTGGATATCCTATATAGAAAAAACCGGGTTACATAGCCACAATACTCCCCACATCCCATAGCCACAATATCCCACATCCCACAAAAACAGTAAACAACTGTCGACAAATTCCCACTGTACTGCCCAGCCACACAAGTACAGTCAAGTTCAACCTGTAACAGTCATAATGGTGAAGCAACGCAGAATTCTATCAAGCTCCATGAGTGAAGACACCTGCCAAGAGGAGTCAAGTAATAATGATGTGCTGTATAACCTATTCAATAAGCAATTTCAAAGGGAGCTGTTAAGGATGCATAAGGAGCTCAAGGGAAGCAATGAGCTTCCACAGAGCCAATAAAATGCAAGAGGACATGAAAGCAGAAGTAAGGAAAATGGAAATGAAAATGCAAGCAGAAATAGCAGATATGAAAAATGAGGTGGGGGTAATGAAAAACTCACTGGAAGGCCTTCGCAGCAGAGTCACAGCAGCTGAGGACAGAATCAGTGAGCTCGAAGATGAGATGCAGAGACTTTCTCGGCATCAGCAGAAGATGGAAAAAAAGACTCACAATAAATGAACAGACAACAAGAGATAATTGAGGCGAAGCCAAAATAAATAACATAAGGATCATTGGAGTCCCAGAGGGACAAGAGGAAAACCCTGATGAAGAAGCAACCATCAAAGCAATCCTTGCTGAGAAGTTCCCAGAACTAAAGAGTGCTTGCTCCCAGATTCAGGAGGCCCGAAGGATACCATCTAAAAGAAAGCAAAACAAATATACTCCGAGACATATCCTAATCAAAATGACAAGAACCATAGAGATAGAATACTGAAAGCAGTATTATGAAATTAGACATTAAGTCTACCAAACAATGCATGATGGTGTGCTTACTCATTGTCACCAGGTCAGTGCTGTAACCACACCTTCATAATCTGCTGACCTTTGTGACTAGAGAATGTGGTCATCAGAACCATCTAGACTAGAGCCAAAGAACTTTCTGGCCAGCCGTTAGTGTCTCTGTGATTTTATTACCTCAAAATGTAAACTATAAGCAAGTGAAGAAACAAGGAACACTTCACATTTTTACAGCCCTTTTATTTGTGTGTGTGTGTGTGTGTGTGTGTGTTTCTTTGTTTCCTAGCTGGTTGGTAGCTTTAGAAAATAATTATGTAATACTTGGCTTAGAATAGTGGTTTTTAAATCCCAATGCTTACACCAAATCCCAAACTGATAAATCAAAATCTCCGGATGAGTCCTGGGTACTGGTATTTTTTAGGGCTCTCAGTTGATAACTCTGCAGCCAGCATTGAAAACCATAGACTCGGATGCTACTATCCTCTCATTTCATTCATAGTATTTTCATCTGTGAATCATTTCATGTAGTTGAAATAAATTTTAAGATTAATATTAATTTCCCCAAACTCTTGTCTGTATCAGTATACATTTGAATACTGGCTTGTTAAAGCAGAACAATCTCATTTCTTCTGAAATAAGCCCCTGTTAAAATGTCTGGGTTAGTAAGTTTAGGTTTGAACTCAGGAATTGGCATATCAAACAATTTCCCATTACAGTGATGCGACTGGTGCAAGGAACACATGCCCGCTGCTTTGATTCCTTCTTTCTCTGTTCTTTCCCCACAGTGACTAGGGCAGTTCTTGCTCATAGGAGAAGTGTCAGGTGCTGAAGGATGTGAGGAGGAAACACTCATATTGCCCCAGGTTCAAGTAACTGTGCATGCCAACTTTCTATAACTCTACTCTTTTTGTACATGTAACCTCTTCTTCCTATCAGATTGCTCCCTTATCTGGGTAGGTTTATTTGTGTACCAAAATAGATCTTGATTTTTCAGTTTTTCCAGAGAACCATTTTTATGTATTTAGCTAAAATTAGCAAATGTCTGTTAAAAACTATTTGCTGGGAAAAGTGTGGACTCCTTCAAGAAGCTTAACCACCACTTCAGGAATTAAATTTCTGTTTCAGAAAATCCATTTTCCAATAAAGACTTGTAACTGGAACATTTGGTTTATTTTGTTTATAGTTATTTTACCCTTCACTTGTGAAACCAAAGTGTGTTTCAGATGTTTAAGTCAAGAACTTATCCCATGTTGGGTAGACAGTGCAGGGGCCCGAGGTACATACCTTGCATGTGAAAGGACCTCAGTTCAATGCCCGATGCTGCATGGTCCCTCAGAGATCTTGGGGTGACTCTTAAGCACTAACTACCTGAGCTGGCACCCCTTCCTCCTAAATAAGAATTTGTGTCTTGCTGACTTGATTTAGCAAGAAGTATTATAAGTAATAAAAATATTTCTTACTATATATCATGTTGTAATGATTAATGTCTAGTTCAGATAATACAGATTAGTTGATTTTGAAGTGGGTTGGTTTGGGGGTCATACCCAGAGTTCAGAGGCTATTCCTGACTGTGTGCTTGGGCAAAATCTGTATAAAACCCAGCCTCCTGCATACAAAACATGCGTCCAGCCCATTGAACTATCGCTCCAGTCCCTGATAATTTAGTATTATTTACCTTTATGTAGGCGAATAAAGGTAAGGGACTTGCCAATTTATTCTGCTCTTCAATATAACTGTTTAACGCTAGCTTAGCATCTCAGGGATGGTGACAGTACAATCTTTTCTGGGAGTCATCATCCTCAAACTGTTTGGTCATCTACGTCTGACAGGGGAGCATTCACAGTTGCTGCTTGTCATTTGAGAAAGAAAACAGAAAAAGAAAAACCTGAAGAGATATTGAAGTGCAGAAGAAAGAGCTACCGGAGTAAAGTCAGAACAAATGCATAAACCTGGGGAGAGCCTGTTGTGGTCTGATGGGCAGAGCATTGGTGCTGGGGAGGATACTGGTAGGAAAGGGAGTACTTCAGTATTAAGCTAACCTTGAAGTTTAGAAGAGCTCAGTTGAAAGCAGGGTCCTATGCGATGATTTGGTGGTTAAAAGCACATACCAGTAAATGTGAATCTGTGAGCTTGATCCCTGAGTACGACTTGCATGTGCAAGTGGCGCTCTCTTATCTGGGACCTCCTGCAACAACACAATAGAATATATGACCTCAGGTAAACAGACAGTTGTATGTCATCCTGACCATCAAGTCAGGACCCCTGTAAAGGGGAAAGATACCTACTGCCTGGTTTGGCCCTGCCCTTCCCCAGTCCCAAGAAACTAAGCATTTGTATTGGAGCCCTGTTTTTAAGGAAGTAGTGTTGAGAATCATCCTATCTGGTTTGTTAGGCATCCAAATGAATCAATGTTGACAGCCATGTTTGTGGTGACAAGGACACCAACTCCACCGGCGCCTCTTTTTGTCGCATGTTCCAAGGAAAAATTCTTCTCCAGTGTCAAATACAGCGTGATGTGACTGACGTCTCCTCGCCTCAGTCAGACCAATGATGTCGCACTTGATCTTTTGCACTTGCACCATCAGATCCTCAATAATCCCACGATTACACTTGAAGAGATATGACCCACAGCCAGCAATTTATCTTCATTGCTCTACGCACCAACATCCACATACAAGGAAGATGAAATTGAGATATTCTACACGGAACTGGAGGAGTTCTATAAAAAAGATCACACCTTCTACAAGATCATAGTTGGTGATTTTAATGCCAAGACAGGACCGAGAAGATTGGCCAAAGAACTCCACATCAGGACCCATAGCCTAGAATGGAACAAATAGGGTGAGAAACTCTCTGAGTTCATCATGTCCACCAAGACCATTCATGAGAACTCACAGTTCCAGAAGGCTGAAGCAAAAACGTTGGACATGGGAGTCTCCTAGTGGACATTTCCACAATGAAATTGACCACATCAATCTACGGTTTTGTCTGACCGATGTTGCTGTCGTCCCCAAATTCCAAACAGGATCATACCAGCATCTCCTTCATGCAAAATTCTACTTCACACTACGGGGAGAAAAGGCTGCAAAGTATAAGAAGAGAACTCCCAGAACGACCCACCAACTGGGAACTCTTTGGCACCATTGCAGCAACATGGGAGGGATACCATCATTGACGACATTGATGAAGAATTAAACTGACTGGTTCAGCACCTCTATGATTGTGTGAAGAATGCCAAGAGAGAGAAAGACACAAAAGGGCGCCTGTCTTCAGAAACTCTTGAGCTCATTTGCCAATGTGGCAAGGCGCAAAGCCTCAGGCGACCAAATGCTAATGACCAAGCTTGCAAAGCAGTGCAGAGAAACCATAAAGGAAGACCTCAAAGACAGAAGAGCATATATGCTAGAAGATGCAGCAGAAGCCAGGGAAAAGCATTCACACCGCCCGCCTCTCCTTTGCCAACTATAAGACCAAGATGACTGCCCTCCGACGCCCTGATAGATCTATCACATCTTCCAGAAAGGCAATGGAGAAGATTATCCATGACTTCTACTCAGATCTCTTTGATAACCACGTCCACATGCCCACATACCAAATTCCACAGGATGGATATGTCATTCCCAACATTCTCCCTTCTGAAATCAGACATGCCATTTCGTCAGTAAAGAAGGGAACAGCACCAGGCCCAGACAAAGTCAGACCCGAACACCTGAAGAATACAGGTGATACCTGATGAGTACACACCTCAGTACTCATCAATACACTCTCGCGACTCTTCACATGCTACCTGTCTGAATGTGAGGTATCCTCCCAATGAAAAACCAGCAGGACAGTTCTGCTGTTCAAGAAGGGAGACATTCACGACATCGGCAACTATCGCCCCATCTGCCTGTTGTCCGTCATCTGCAAGCTGTTCACCCGAGTCATCCTGAACAGGATTAGCAGAACACTAGATGAAGGACATCCATGCGAGCAACTGGCTTCCAGAAAGGATTCAGCACAATCGACCATATCTACACAGTAACCAAGGTCATTGAGGTTTGTAGGGGAGTACAAGATGCCGCTCTGTCTCACGTTCATTGATTTAAAGAAAGCTTTTTGATTCTGTGGAGATTCAAGCGATCATCGAAGCCCTAGCCAAGCAGAGGCGCTCAAACCCAATATATCAAGATCCTTTGTGAGCTGTATTACGGATTCACCACCAGGATCTCACCATTCTACAAGGAAGTGATCATTGATGTCAAAAGAGGGGTTCAGCAGGGTGATACCATTTCACCAAAACACTTCAGCACCACCCCCCGAGAACATCATGCGCGACAATTAGAATAGGGAAGGAATGGGATTGAAGATAGATGGTCGGCAACTACACCACCTCCGCTTCGCTGATGACATCCTTCTAATAACACTAAACATTAGCCAATTGGCACAAATGCTGGCTGACTTCGACCGAGAATGTGGAAAGATAGGTCTACAGCTGAATCTAAAGAAAACTATGTTTATGAAGAATGAACTAGTTCCAGAGGTCCCATTTACTCTCAATGGAACAGGCATCTCTGAATGCAGCAGTTACGCGTACCTAGGTCGAGAAGTCAACATGATGAACGACCTAAAACCTGTGCTGTGCAGGAGGAACAGAGCAGCATGAAATGCCTTTAAAGGCATCAAAGAAACAGCTAAAAGGACAAAGAACCTCCGGCTCTGGGCACATCTCTTTGACTCCACCGTTCTCCTTGCATTTACATACGCCTCAGAACCTGGGCCCTACGAAAGCAGGATGAGAATGCTATTCCCGCCTCCCAGAGAGGAATCGAAAGAGCTATGCTTGGAATATCATGCCTCACTCAAGTGACAGAAGGAATCCGGAGTTCTGACCTCCGCCACTGTTCCTAGAATCAGGGATGCTGTCTCGCTTTGCCAAGGCATCGAAAATCAGATGGGCTGGACATGTAATGCGATTTGGAGATGACCGCTGGACGAGAGCCATTACCGACTGGATCCCACGGGATGTCAAAAAAGATCACGTGGCCACCTACCTACAGATGGTCAGACTTCCTTGTCAAGACTCTGAAGGAACAGTTTGAGGCTCTTCATATTCTGAATCAACCAGATGCCATTGGGCTACATTGGCACACGATAGGGTCAAATGGAAATGTTACTGGTGCCCGCTCGAGCAAATCGATGAATAACGGGATTCAAGTGATCAAATTATCAAGTGATCAAGTG